>JAMQGT020010805.1:0-113308 GCA_024447675.2 Pterophyllum scalare | reverse complement strand
TATGTCATCTTACTTGGTTCAGTTCTAGAGTATTGCAGTGGTTAAAAAGTTCCTGGGTTTGAATCCAGTCTGGGGTCTTTCTGTGTGGAGTTTACATGTTCTCCTTGTGTCTGCGTGGGTTCTCTCCGGGTACTCCGGCTTCCTCTCACAGTCCAAAGACATGCACTTAGTGGGGTTAGGTTACCTGATGATTCTAAATTGCTGATAGGTGTGAATGTGAGTGTGAATGGTTGTCTGTCTCTCTGTGTTCGCCCTGTGAAAGACTCGCCACCTGTTCGGGGTGTATGCTGCCTTTTGCCCTATGAAAACTGCGACCCGGAACTGGATAAGTGGAGGAAAATGGATGGATGTTTTTCACTGATAATCTCACATCAGTCCTTCGTTTCAGTGTATCTAATTATAGAAGTCTTAATAAACTGGCAGTGAGTAAAACGTGTGACTGAATTAGCAGAAGTGTAGCGCTGAGTTGCTAAACTGAGCTTTTTAAAAAAAATTTATGATGCTCAGAAAAATTTCATTCAGTTTAAAACCCCGTGTGTATTTCTTATGAGAATCAGCAGAGAAGCTTCCACTTTTAGAATTGTAAACAGCTTAGCTGTGGTATTTATTTCATGAATACCAATACAATTAGTGGGATGGGGGATTTAATTACTAATAATTATGTTTAGAACTATACTTTATAATCTGTTTAATATAATAAATAAATATTCACTCAGATTGCTCATATTATGCTAGTAGTTGGATTAACTTACCGCTTGCAAACACCAACTTGAGCCATGTTGCATCCAGTCATTTCTTCCTCTCATTTTTTCACTCAGTCTCTCCTTAGCCCATGTCCATTTTGCCATACATCTTATTCCAATTTGAATAGTTTTTCTGTGTTTAACCAGAGGGATATATGATAATTATTAAACCCTTACCCAACATTCTTGTTTTTATTCTCTTGCAAAGATCTGAAAGTTTAAAATTTCTGCTGAACAGTAAATATTTGGAGAACGTTTTTTTCTCCTCTATATTGGCATGATTTACTTCAGTTTGAGTTGGATCTCTTTGCCCTTAGAAACAGCTCCCACAGTTCTGGGTAAACTTGCATTAGTTTAGGATGACACTTTGTTGCAAAAGCTGATGCCTCGAGGTTTTCTAATTATCTTCACTGTCCCAGGAAAGATAAAAAAATTGAATTTATTAAGAATTACCTGCGATCACCTCCCATTGCATACATCATTTTTGTTTTTTTCTCCTCTTGTAAACATAAGGTATTTTATTCCTAAATTTGTTTTCTGCAATTTTCATTAAATGTATGACTGAATTTTTCAACCAGGCATTTTCAGTAGGTTCAAATTAATAGCAAGCTTATAACAGATTGGCTTCAGAGAGTAGTTCTGCCGTGGGGAGAGGACATCCGCACAGCATATACTGCTGCTGTGACTCATCCTGATAAAGCAAAATGTAATTTTGTTTATGATTAGAATTATTCTCCAAATTAATTTCCACAGCAATTAATCTTGATGCGTCACCTATAAGATGCATTCCGCTCTTTGGTAGAGGTGATAAAATGCAAAATAATTGAATTGATTAATTTATGTTTTGTAATGACCAAGCTGTAATGGTTCTCTTTTTAATGGAGTTTTTTTTTTTCATTATGAATGGTCTCTGTTGTCTGGGATGTTCAATAGCCTGTGGGTTCTAAGATATTTAATAAATATCCTTTTATTGTGCTTTATTCCATCGGTGAAGCTCGAGTATTGCCTCTCATGCCCAAAGTGCCTTTCATATCCCCATCCTCCAACCCCCAAACCCTATATCCCTTTTGAGGAGCATTTCTTAATTAAACCGTTATTTATCTACTTGATTGGTATATAAGAAGGGACACACTCCAATTCTCTATCTCATATTGGGACTTGAGTGGCCCAGCCCCTGAGGGAATAGGCCTTTATAATTTGAACATCAGGCCCTTTGAGTGCTATAGTTTGCATAGGTGTGCAAGCTAGAGGCTTAATAATGGAGAGGTGAGGCAGCTAGAGCTCCTGTGGAGGGATAAAAAGTAATGAGATGAGGTTTGTAAAACAGTGGAAGAAATAAAGATAGAACTGGGGAACAGACACTGGAATGAAAATAATAAACAAAAAAAGAGCAGTTCATGCCTGATAAAGATTCTCATATTTTTGGCTATTGTATGGAATAATGCAAAAATGGATCTGTCTGGGGCTGAAACACACTACCATCAGAGTAGAACACTAGGGAAGAAAAGCAAGGCTTATTACCTTGGACATTTTATTTCAGTGGCTGGGGGTAGAAAGCAATTACACTAACAGCAGTGAAGAAAAAATCTTTTGAAGGTGAACAACACAGAATTTCAATATTGGAATATGTGTTCAGGGCTCGGTATCTGGGATGTGAGGCTTTTTTTTTTTTCATTTAAAACTTTTAGCACTACAATGAAATATGCATCAAGCATCGGCACTTATTGGCTCCGTTTTCAGGAATTGTTGGTTCACAAAATTATACAGACCGTCACTGGCCTGCACACATTGCTGCTCCCCGGTTATGTTTTACTTTAGTTTGACCGGTGTGTTTGACCCTCATTCACGGGTCATAGCTTCTCTCAGACTTTACAGAGGAATGACATTTTTTATACAGAAGCTGCCCAAACTGAATTATATAGTATCACTCTCATAAATGAACAGTGCCACATTCATTGAATCATATCTTTTTTTTTTCCCAGCAACAAAAATGGCCTCTTATACCGTGTATAGTCAACAGTAGAATATAGTCAGTATGTTGAAAGCACTTAACACATATGAACCCAATTAGAGCCCCTTTTACCTTCAGAACTGCCTCAAGTCTCAGTGGCACAGATTCAAAAAGGTTCTGGGTACAAGATGGTGATCTTGGTCCATATTAGCATGATTTCATCACACAGTTGCTGCACATTTGTCGGTCGCACATTCATGATGCAAAACTTTCATTCCACCACATCCCAAAGGTGCTCGAATGGTGACTGTGGAGGCCATTTAAGTACTTTACCTAAAGAGATGGGCATGCTCAGCAACAACTTTCAGGTATGCTGCAGTGTTTAAATGATGCTCAGTTGGTGGTAAGGGGCCCAAAGTGTGCCATGAAAACATCCCCCACACCATTATACCACCAGCAGCCTGAACCACTGAAAGAAGGTAGGGTGGATCCATGCTTTTAAGTTGTTGATGCCAAATTCTGACCCTAACATCCAAATGTTGCAGCAGAAATCGAGACTCATCAGACCAGGCAGCATTTCCCATTCTTCTTTTTTCCAATCTTGGTGTGCCTGTGTGAACTGTAGCCTCTGTTTCTTGTTCATAGCTGACAAGAGTGATACCTGGTGTGGTCTTCTGTTGCTGTTGTAATGAGTGGTTATCTGAGTTACTGTTGCCTTTCTGTGAGCTCAAAGAAATCTGACCTCTGAAATCAAGAGAGAACTTCTGCTCAGTGGATATTTTCTCTTTTTCAGACCAGCTGTAAACTCTAGAGAAGGTTTTGTTGGAAAATCCTTGAAGATCTGCGGTTTGTTAAAATACTCAGAAAAGCCCTTCTGGCACCAACAACAATGCCACGTTTAAAGTCCCTTAAATCATCTTTTTCCCTGTTGTAATGCTTGGTTTGAACTTCAGGAGGTCATCTTGGCCATGTCGACATGCCTAAATGCACTGAACTGGCTTATAAGGTATTTGATTCTGTTTTACATGCTGAAGTTTATGTGAGCAGCTCAATGACAGCGTGGCAATAAATGAAGAAAAAGTGCACTACCTGAATCCTGCGTGATTATGTGTCTCTGAAGTTACAAAAAAAGTGATGTGAAAAGGCACAAAATATTTGGGATCTCATGCATGGAGAAACTGCAGCTAAAAGGTGAATAAATATTGGACTCACACTCATCATCTGGCCTGAAACACAAGTGGATGCTGATGACCTGCTGTCTAAGCTGGCATTTCTTTATTTTTCTAGGACAGCCAGAATTTCTTTAAGCGCTCAAACCCTCATGGGCAAGATGTAAAACTGCATCACACCTACAAGTAAAATGCCCAATAACCTCCCTTGCAACATTCCTCTATCCAGCCATACCCTTCCCAATTACTTACCCCAGCTACCCTCCTCGCTTCCTGCAGAGAACAGCTTAGGTCATTACAGTCTGCTGTCAAAACCTGTGACCACTTCACATTGGAGCCGCCAGGATTAAGGGCTGTGAAAACAAGAACAAGAAGGGAAAGGAGGTGAAAGCTGACAGAGGGAGCAAGGCCTTAAATATTTTCTCTTTTTACCCTTCTTTTTTCTCTGACCACGTGCTGATTCTTGCAGCTACTTTGTGGCGGACTGCACTAATGTGAAGCGATATGGAGTCACATGGAAAACACGGCGAAGGAGGAGCAAATAATTCCTGACTGCTGAATCAAGGCTCCTCGGTGCATCCTGTTATCACTATAACAATTCGATGAAAATGCCTCTTTAAGAAATTCTAATTCTCAGAATGAACTAGTGAAATCCCCCAGACTCAGTCAGCTGGTGCCTTTTTAAGAGACATAATAATCTTAGCCACAACCAAGTGAGGTGGAAAAATATATATTTAGCTATTTGGAGCAGGATGAGATGCTGGCCTGACTAAAATAACTTTAAAGTACCCTTCGATTTTGTACTTACTAAATGCAGTTATCTGACAGTGTGATGTACAAGTGCTGAACACTTCGCAAATCTGATTAAGTTTCTGTCACATTCTGAGGCAGGAGCTAACGTATGTGTGGATGCATACAGGTACGTGTATATTTTCTCTCCAACTGGGAATTGTCAAGTTGACAATAACAGCAAATTGCATTCTGAGTCAGACTCTTACAGGTTGAAGGGTTGAGGCAGCATTCTTGCATCAGACCTGTGTGTCTTTTTCTCATGGTGTACTATATAAGTGATGTTATCTGAAAAAAGGGATCAAGTCACGCAGGTATCAGCAGGCACAGGAAGAATATTTGACATTATCTCAGCCATTTACTTCTGTGTTGACACCATCAGGAATTCAATTTCAGCCCAACAAAAGATCATCCTCTGCTTTTCCGGTCTAACTGGGTAAAGTGCACTTTATAAATGGACGCCTTCCTTCCCTTTTTCCAATTTAAATCAGCTCCGGCAAACTGGAAACAGCACGAAGCCCAACCATGACTCCATTATCCTCCAACATTAATTTGAAATGAGTGTGAAATCATATGCCTGCTTGGACCTGCTGTCCTGTGGAGTGGACCTGTTTGGTGTTTTATTTACTGTCACCTCAATGCCCAGAACTCCGTTAATCCTCTGTTTGTGTTCAAACACCTTAGTTGGTTGTTCTGCATCAGTCCATCTCTATGCTGGCTGCTGTGAGCAGTCTGTCTAGTTGGCTGCCAGTGGAGCTGATCTGGCTGGCAGCCTGCTGTTAGGGACGATGACTGATTTTAGAGATGTGTGACAGCGGATGGTAGTTTGATATTGTCTGTCTGCACTCCTGCCTGCCTTTGTGTCTCTCAGGATATCTGTTTGTCTGTTACTGTTCACATCTTTTTTGCGGCCTTTCATGTTGCCAGTTAGTCTTGTGTTAAAGGCCTTCCTCTACAGGCGTAATAAACTGAGGTATAAACTCATAAAAATTAATCTGATTATCAAAAGGAGTAAAATTTAGGTAAATGTGAGATTAAAAAATCTCCTGGCACAGACAGGCATCGATTCATTACATATACTAGTAATGAACACTTCAAAAACACAGCAAAATACACTAAAAGTATTTAGCTTACGTATTTACATCAGAAAAACTGAAATACAAAACTTAAACTTAACTTAAAAACAAGAGAATAAGTAAATGTCTCAGGCCTAACACGGGTGAAAATTTCAGCCTCAAGGAACTGTCTCTAGGCCATTTAAAATGACCTTAAACACATTTAGTGAGACTGCCCGTCGATTTTGTTCGTTTAATTAATTCTGCAGCTGAGACACAAATTTGAACACCATTTTCCAAATTCAGCACAGGCTTTAGGGATAGAAAAAAGAAGTCAATGATTGAAAATGAAAATGTATTTTATGGATAAAACTAAGCAAGTAAGATGGGAGCAGACTAGACTGGAATAAGAATGTCTCAGTGGTTGAGTCTACAAAGCAGATCATCCAACCTGAGCATACATTGTGCAACGCTAATCTTGGCAAACCACAGTAGACCATATCAAGTATTGTGAAGAAATCACTAAAATCCAACACAAACACAAAGTTTTAACTTCAATTTTTCCCACCAAGTTCTGGATGCACTCAGCTCTTCTTGTCAGGCTTTTGAATTTTTTTGAATTTTTTTCTTAGATGCAAGTCAGTTAAAAGGTTGTAAAAGTTAAACTTTAACCTGAGATGACAATTTGTACACGGACCTATAGTTCTTGAAGGGAAGTGAAGGGAAAGAAATGCTCCAAATTATCTGGGACCTGCTGATTATCTAACATCTAAAAGCTCAAGGGATTTATGCACCTCTGACACTGTTACAGGTGTTAATCTAAAGCCACAGATTTATCAGAGCAATAAGTAGCTCTAGTTCTTATGAGTGATATTTAGAGACTCAAACAATGAACCAAAGGCAATAAATGTTTGTTAAAGCAATCAAGCATGCCAGCCATGCCAGAAATTTGGTGCAGATCCTTAATATTGCATGAGAGAAGCTTTGTGCCAGCTAAGTCTTCAAGACAACCTTCAGAAATTTCAAAGGACTATTGAAACTGTTTGAAGTGTTGGTAAAGCAATCATTAGCTTTGACTTTTCTAATAGAAGCTGTGCATGAGTGGTACAGTCACCTGAATCCTGGGTCAGTCTGTGTTGGTATTTGTTCTCCTGTGGCCCGTGTCACATCGTGCTCATGAAGTATGTTGGATAAGTCAGGAATAAAATCGCGCCTTCCTTTGACCTTTAATTTCACACGGTTTCAATATCAGCTATAAGATTACTTTTTTTGTTGCAGTCAAAGTGAAACAGGGCATGAAGAAACCCTTGTTCAAAAAATAGAATCATGCCATGCTTGAGTAATATGGAAACTCAACTTGGTTTTAGGAATAAAGCAGCTGTAAAGTGCACAACAAGCCAAAAAGACACTGTGTAAATTAATCGTCGCCCTCTCCCCGGTTTGTGCTCACTGTCATTACTACCGGCAATCGTCACAACTTTTTGGGACCTTGTGCACACAGAAAGCAGGTCTGCAGGCTGGCAGGTCTCTGCAGCCACATCACTGCAGGAGAATAGAAAGACAGACTCCCAGATGGTACAAAAGGAGGAAGCTGAAACAGCTGGAAAAAGACGAGTGACTTTGCTGAAAACTTTAAAAAAAAAATATCCATAACTGCTTTGCTTCCTGTTCTTACTTCTTTCTTTCCTTTTTAATTCTGAGCAGTAACATCTCAACAGCTCCTCAAGTGCACATATAAATGATTATGGCTCTGTGATGACGTCACATTTCCCTCAAGCAGTGACCAATGCGTCAACAATCACTGCAGTTTTACCCCCGCTCTCTCTGCATCTGCGAGTTTTACTGAAGCTGGAGACACAGACTCACATTGCCGAATTGCATGTTTTGCTAAGCAGCAGAGGGAAAACACCCTGCTTAAAATAGACCTATTATGTTTTTCTCTGTTTTCTATTATACAGGTGGCTGCTCATATTAAATATAGCCAGAGTTTCAAATAATGAGATCAGTAATCCCTATGAGCCAAAAGCTCAGGCTTTGACTGAGCTTTCTGTTTCCAACATTTTTTACTTGTGTATCTATATTATGTCAAAAAGATGGGATATCTCTAATATATAAAGTTTGTTTTTTTTTTTTATGGGAAAGTGATTGTGTTGATCTAATAATAAAAGCAAGTTTGGGGCTAAAACAGTGAAAGCACAGTCCCGCTTTGTTTTAAGCCTGAACCGCGGAACCTGTAACAGTAATTGATTCTCCCTCTGAGGGATCTGGGGGCAGTATAAGGTGTTAGGAGCTCTGAGATATCAAGTGGAGCCATACCATGTAGTGATTTAAAAGTAATCAGTAAAATCTTAAATTGGATTCTGTAGCAAATGGGAAGCCAGTGTAATTCTGGATGTGTTCCCTGTGTCAAGTGTTTGTGAGGAGTCTTGCCGCTGTGTTTTGAATTAACAGTAGATGAGAAACTGCTGCATCATTTCGGCAGACAATGGCTTGCAATAATCTGAGCCAGTGAGGGTGTGGAGAAGGTGTTCAGTTAATATTTGGAAGTAGCGGCCTGATGTTTGTAGTATTTCTAATCTGTACAGAGTAAGACTGGGCTAGACTCTGGACATGCTCTTTAAAATTGAGATGTTGATTAAAAATAATGTCAAGGTCTCTTTCAAATTGCTTTGGCTTGGTTATTAGTTGTCCAAAGTGGGGAGGGACACTATTAAAAATATGATCTGGACCAATAACAAGGATTCAAGTTTTCTTCAAGTTCAGTTGTAAGAAATTAGAATCATTAATTGCAGTGGTCATTTCAGGCACACACACACACACACACACACACACACACACACACACACACACACACACACACACACACACACACACACACACACCCATCTGCTGCTCCTTGCAAACATTTAATTTGCAGTGGGCAGCCAACCACAGAACCCATTTAAAAAAATCTGACTGCCTGGAGCACAGCAACAATATAAATCTATCATCACAAACAAACAATTTAGATGGAGTAACACTTGTTGGGAAGCTTTTATTGCACTTAAAGTAATGAGTTGCTGTCAACTTGGGTAACACGAGCATGTCTCTTTGCAAACCAGTATCACGGGTTGCTTTTTCACCATGACACACTGGATGGGGAGCAAATAAGCAGCAAAGGACACACAAATTCTAAGAGACTGTCACACTGAACTGAAATGAGAAGGGAGAACACAAACAATGAGAGCCTTTGATTGGACTATTTTAGTGATGAGCTGATAACAGCAACAGCACCCTCTAAGTCAGAAAAATAAAGCCAACATGGAAGTGCTAAAAACTGAAGTACCAACTTTGTACTAAAGATAAACAGATTTTTACAGAGTGATATAAAACATATTTGGGTTTTTTTTAAATTAAAGACCGTATAAAGCCCTGAAGCCTAACCTTTGACAGGAGGTAGATGATAGCTGATCTGCGTCACTCAGTGCATGTTCAGCATTTTGGTCCCTTTCGGATTCTTTTTAATGCAGGTACCTGACAAATGATGTGGTTAGACTGTGCTGACAACCTATGCAAGAACTCTTTGCACCGGTTTTCTAGTCATTACTTGTATTTTACTTGGCAACTTTATTTGTGCATCTCGCTAAACCTTAAGTGATAACATCTGACTCCAAAAAAACAAGATGAGGACCCAGAGCTATGATCAAGACTTTAAAACAGGAGTTATACTAATTAGTAAGTTCAGAGTAGTTATGTGTACAGTTTACTGTTTGTGAAAATGCTTGTTTTGCTCATGATATTTCTTCTAGTCTATAAAAATGCCTTAGGCACATGTACTTCAGGTTAAAAACTTACTTGTCATTGAAAGGGGCTTTAAGCATCCTGAGAAAAGACATCATTCATTTGTCAAACTGATTATTCATTATTGGATTTTTAAAAAATTCATTATTGGATTTTTTAATTCATCCTTTATTTAATGAGTGCAAAGTTCATGTGATTTGAAGACTGATTATGGGACAAGGTATCTACATCCTTCATATGGAAAAGAACACACAAAGACAACTATCACTTTTCCTTAAATTTGTGACTCTTTTTCACCCGTCGCCCCCTGTAGGCCGTGCATAAATCCTGACCCGGTTCCTCTGTTCTTTCAGGGTCATCATCAGGCCCTGTGTTCTGGATTGGGTCCTTCCCCCCACCCAGTTGCTGAATGGTACCCCTGATTATCTCATAGGTTTGCTGGATATTCCCTCAACTCCCCTTTAAAAGGATGGCATTACTTCCAGTTCCCCAAACTTGTCAAAACCAATTTGCTTTCCTATTATTCCCCGAACTGATTTGACCATGACCCCTCCTCGCAGCCCTTCCTCCACAAATCCTCGACCCTCTACTTCCCTCAATCGAAACTCCCAACACGACCTGCGCAACCCCTACACTCCCACCACCTTCCTCCCGTGGCCTCCTGTGAATATTTTTTTTTAGAAACCACCTTCTTCTTCTCTGCCACTCTTTATTGGTCTAAATGCTGTGACATATTCTTTCATCTCTCTGCAAGCCTTGAGAGGAAACATGGTAAACAGTTAGCCCGGCATCCACACACAAACAGACCTTTGTGTGAATGAAAGCAGATAGTGAGTCACCGACTACTAAATAAAACCTACTGAATAGAGATCAGCAAACCTAAAATCTTGCGGTTGCCAGCATTGGCAGCACTTCCACCATCATATCCTGCACAGCCTTTCACCCCCCGACCTGCACCCATCCCATCCATTCCTCTCCCGTCAATTAGCGCCTCAATAGCGACAACACAGAGGATCTTCATTAGTGGGGAGTGCTCAATTATATCAGTTGATATTCCTTTCCAAAACTAATTATCCTAGTTGCATGGTACGGCTGACTGAGCCTGCCCTCACCCCAGGGCGCAGCGGTTACTGATGTGATTTGGTTTTGGCTCCAAGGTCTGCTTTCCTCTCTTCTCTTTTGTTACCCTTTCCCTCTCCACTCATTCAACACAGTTACAGTCCTTCTCCAGAATTCTCCGAGATATAACTGACCCTCTTTGAATTTTGCAAATTGTATATGATGAATTGTCATACTTTTACATTTTCCCAGTAAAAAAAACAAACTCTGAGCATATAGATGAGGATCTTGCTCCTCCTGCAAGACAAAAATAGCAGAACTGTGTTAATTCTACAAAAAGCTCATCATAGGAACCCTCACTCCATATAATCCCGCTGCTTTGCTCATTCTGTGGGGGATAACAAAAATAGTCAGCTTGTACCACAGCTGTAGCTGAAACAGAAGCGGTGCAAATGCTGTCGTCCCATGAGAGGAGAAAGAGAAGGAGGTAAAAGCTACAGAGAACGTATAGTGGAGATATCCGCTCAGAGCATATTTACATGGAATGCATCCACTAATGAACAGCTGTGACATCTGAAATATGTTGTTTATGGAGAAAAAAATGCTCATGTATTGCAAGTACTGCTCATGAAATCTCATTTCAACAGACTGCTTTTCTTTCAATTAAAATACTCCTTTAGAGGTCGGAACAATTATCATGCACATCTCCCCACTATGGTAGATGCAATAAAAGGCAATAGTTAAGCATTCCAGTTAATTACTGTAGGAACTTTAAGGCAAAAGCAGAGGAACTGTTTCTTTCTTCTGGAAGATATGTAGGTAGTGGGGATTAACTTTAATAGAAAGATTTACCTTTCTTTCATCTCAAGCATATTACTTCCATGCTAATCGTTTCGCTTTATGTTTCTTGAAAAGCTTTCTAAGACAAAATATTATCCAAATGTCTAAGCTGTACACGTTCTGAGTGTTTGCAATAATATGTCAGCTTCAGGTTCTCTCGGTGGGCTGCTCACTGCCTATAAGCCATAGACCAGCCTCACAGAAGGTGGGCTATTTAGTCACATTTCCAAGTAGCTCTGGCAGGGGAACACACTCATTACACATAATTCCTCTCCTCTTTTATTTGGCTCCCTCTTCAGTCACCCCACTCGCCTCCTCTCACTCTCTCTGTATCGTTCTGCTCCTTGTTTCATAGACCAAGAGACCTTACGGTCCTCTGTCCAGCGTCCGGAGGTAGATCACTTTAATTCTGCTTCATAGATCTTTTTCAAAAAGACCCGAGACCCGGAGACCTCAGAACCAGTGACCGCTGGGTGAACCTGGGCCAACAAGCCAGGGCTTGGGCACTTGTAAACACAGCCATCATCTCACCCATTCCCCCTGAGTGATTTTGTTGCCCTCTCCACAAAAGCACAAGCATTTGATGTTAAGCAGTGTGTGTTCTTTTATCTATGATGTGTTTGTTTGTTTTTGGAACCCCTGGTCATCATAAGTGATATTGACCGTGGCTGATCAATGATTTAAAGCTGGCCTGGACACACAAGTCATTACATAATTTATTGTTTTGTTTTGTTTTTCTCTGTTATAATCATTTGGGTGGACTGAATCCAAAACTCAGTGTTCCCAAGGCAGGAACAAATGGAAAAAAAAATAAAATCTTTTTCGGTTTGATTAGGTGGACAGGACCCGGATTCCATCAGAGGTTCATAAGTTCATTTCGCTGTTTGGGAGGAGCTTCCCACCAGACCGTCTGCATGATGTCATCAACCTAATTTGAACAAAGGAAAAACAGATCGCTACTGAAAGACACAATTGTGCTACAAAGATACCTTTATTTTTAATTTAAACTATTTGCATTCGCCAAATTTAATGATTTCTGCTTCAGTCTGCTGTCATTGCAGGTCACAGAATCAGTATAACAGCCAAATAAATATCATATAACCATAATGGGCAACCTTACAGCAAAAATCCTGAAGCATGATGTTTGTGACAGCAGATGAGTTTCTCTGAAAGATGTCAGGTTTTCCGAGACATAGCCAAATCAAAACACGCTCACACAGTTGATAAATCTTCTCACACAAAGGCAGGACACACACAAACCCACACACCAGAAAAATAATCACAGATGTGTCAGTGTGCAGGACATTCGGTGGCATTCTCAAGGAGTGAAACCTGTCTGGTTTACTTTAGAAACCACTGTAGACACGACTTTTCTTCAGCCTTGTTACTTTCGCACAGCCTCCCTTAAAGGGCAGCCGGCTCATCCTTTTGATGACTGACGGTGGGATTTGCAGTGATAATGTCTTCAGGTGCCAGAGGATTGGGATTAAACATACTCCAATTTAAACAGCAAAGTTGCCATGGCAATGACCTTCAGTTTTAACTCAGACATGTGGGGAATACGGCCTGGAGTTATTGTCCGGAGACGCTCCTATTCAACGGAGGCTTTGTCCATGATTGCACTTTCAAATCCTCCATCAAATTAGAAACTCTGTCCTAGAATAAGTCTGTTGGAGAAAAGTATGGGTGACATTTCTGTCGTGGCAGTCATGGAATCAAGATACAAACTTGCAAGCATGACTTTAACAATGTTGAACACTCTGCAATGAACTATGAGTCCTAAAAGACAAACATTGGACACCCAGCCCTCCTACACCATGACCTATTGACCCTGCACCGGCCCTCCAAGTTTAGGCAAACCCTCATCTCCCATCCTAATTAGGGTGAAAGAGGGCTTTCAAATTAAACTGATGAGAGCTGACGTGGGGCCGCTCTTTTAGCTGTCTGTGAACGTGAATACCCAAAACATGCTACGACTGAGCAGGCCTGCAGACTCACGGTTTGGGGTCAGTGTCTATCCCCCACCAGGGCAATCCGTTCACACTCTCACACCTACCTGTCAAAGGAGAAAGCAGCAGGACATCACGGGAGAAAGAACAGCGAGTCTTTCAAAGCCGGATTTGTGCGGGGTGGGGGTGGGGGGTGTTTTAAATTTTAAATAAAGAACAATCCCCTTCAGACAGCAATAAAACAGTACAATTATTATCACTATTGATTCAGCAGTACTCATGAGGCGTGGTTGGTCAATATGAATTGCTGCAATATTTAATGGCTTCAGCTGCAGTCACAAGTGTGGCTAGACTGCCCCACAGTGGAGGCTCTAAGAAGCGCTAGACCAGGTATTTTTGGTGTACACACACTCAAATGCACATTTATACACTGCTCAAAAAATTAAAAGAAACACTCTGAAAACACATCAGATCTCAATCATACTGGATGTATATAATGATGTGGACTGCCTAATGTGTTAGGAATAAAAGGATGCCACATTGTTTGATGGAAATGAAAATTATCAACCTACAGAGGACTGAATTCAAAGACACCTCAAATATCAAAATGAAAAAATGATGCAGCAGCCTGGTCCACTTTGCCAAAATTTCATTGCAGCAACTTCAAATGGAGCTCAGTAGTTTGGATGGCCTCCACGTGCTTGTATGCCTCTCTGACAATGTCGGGCTCCTAATGAGATGATGGTTGATGGATCTCCTCTCAGATCTGGACCAGGGCATCACTGAGCTCCTGGACAGTCTGAGGTGCAACCTGGTCCCATAGGCAAGGGTGGGGCCAGTCAATGGTATTAATTTCTTCATCCTCCAGGAACTGACTGCATACTCTCGCCATTCTGTATCTGATCGTTTGATCTGAGACATTCACACCAGTGTCCTGCTGGAGGTCATTTTGTAGCTGTGGCTGTGCTCATCCTGTTCCACCTTGCACAAAGTAGCAGACACCTTTCCTACTAATGAATTAAGGACCTTCTACGGCCCTGTCCAGCTCTCCTAGAGTAACTGCCTGACTCCTGGAATCTCCTCCATGCTCTTGAGACTGTGCTGGGAGACACAGCAAACCTTCTGTCAGTGGCACATATTGATGTGCCATCCTGGAGGAGTTGGACTACCTGTGAAACCTCTGCAGGGTACAGGTATCACCTACTGCTACCAGTAGTGACACTGGCCCTAGCCAAAGGCAAAACTAGTGAAAAAAGAGCCAGAAAAGATGAAGAAGGAAAAGTGTGAGTGGCCTCCACCTGTAAAACCATTCCTGTTTGGGGGGTTTTCTCACTGTTGAATGCTCTAGTGCACCTGTTGTTAATTTCATTAACACCAAAGCAGCTGAAACGGATTAACAACCCCCTCTGCTATTTGGCTGACCAAATCAATATCCCAGAAATTCAACTGACTTGATGCTATACCCTGATTAAAAGGTGTTCCTTTAATTGTAGTATATTATGTAGTCCTCATACTGACCCTCGTTGTCTGTTCACAGTTAGGAAATGAACTTATATTCATACTAAAACATAAGCACTTTCTATGTATTTCCACAAGCTCTACTATAAGCAGTAGATATCATCAGTCCAACAGATTTCACGTAATAAACATAATGCAGAGTGTTAGCATAGGACTGCCTAAGAGCAGCTGTTGTGTCCAACTGTTTGGTTTGTAAATATTTTGTGCATTTAAGTGTGTCAGGACATATTTAAATGCACCAACCCATGTAAATGATATATTAGGGCTAAATTCACATTGAACCTTTCATTTGTTGAAATGTTTTTGCTATACAAAAAAAATCTAGGTCAAATAAAAGCTGTCTCACTATTCAGTACAATCATGTATTTAGTATATTTTTGCTCTGTGACTGAGGAAGTCATACTTCTTCTCTTGGTACTTTGCATCAGACTGACAGTTAGTCAATGATGTTATAATAGTGTATAATAATAATAATAGAATAATGATGGTGGCTCAGGTGGTAGAGTGGGTCGTCTACCTGACTCCACCAGTCTGCATCCACCGGAGTGTGTGCATGAATGTTTAAAGTGCTTAGGCATCAATAAAAGTGCTGTATGAATGCATGTGTGTGTTAATGCGTGGATGAGACTTGAAGTAGAAAGCACTTTGAATGCTCAACTGATTAGAAAGGTGCCGTAAAACTACCAGTCCATTGTTGTCCAGTATTATGTGTATAAAACAGAAATGAAGCCAACCATAGAAAAGTTAATAACCTTATGAAAAGCATATGAAAACTTCACGACAGCACAAAAACACAGGTTAAGTTATTCAAACAGAAGCTGAAATCAGTATGTTTTTAGAAATGTCTGCAAACACATGTTAATTCACTTGATTAAAGAAGCTGAGACAGTTTTCATTTTGTTTTCATATTTGGGAACAAAAGAATGACATTAAAGCAGGAATTGTCACAAAAGAACTTTTTTTTTATTGGCTGTAGTTACACAGAATTACTGTATAATAAATTAGTCTTTACAGCTTGTTCCACTTTGCCATTCAATAGTTGAATATCTTTACTTACAATATAGTATTTACACTTTAGAAAGGAAAAGAATCCCTTTTTTTTGGATGAGATTAAATCCTATTTTTAAAATGTAAAGAAAAAAACACACTAGGACTTCTCACTTACATATTTAAATAAAGGATAGAAATAGCATGCATAAAAATGTCAACAGCAGCATTTAATGTACATTGCAAAAAAACTGGAAAGAAATTGGTAAAAAAAAAAAAAGGCTGCATATCCTGTGGCCTTTAAGCACAGATAGTTATTATATATCATCTACCTGTTGGCCGTCCACCAGTGAAGTGTGGTCAGACTCTCTAACATGGATTAACCTCATCAGAGTAACACTCCTGGTCATGGCCATGTAAAAGGATTATGTGGATATACTGTGTATGAGTAGCATTTTTCAGTTCCTTCCATCATATTTCACACAGCTCAGCTGTAGGACTGACAGGTAAGGCTAATGATGTGACAACACACCAGCGGAGTGAACTCTTAGTGCCGTATTTAGCCACAGAATCATCTGCAAGACAAGCTCTATTGACATGTATGGGTGTATCGGTATGTGTAGCAATGAAAGATGCAGGGAGAAATGTCTTGACAGATGATTGGTAAAAACTTAGTCTATTTCTTATTATCATGCACTTTCACAAATTATAGGGTATGCATATAACCAGGATGAGTAACATGAAATATTCAAATGGTATTTCTTCCTCTTTAATGCAGGAAAAAAAAGGAATTATCTCCGCCTGTTATTTCAGCACTTCCCTTAGGATCTTCTACTTATTGGCTTAGTGAAATCCATTGAAAGACACATCCACTTGAGTACTTTTTAATGGATTCAATCCAACATGGTGCATATAATCCATGCAGTCACATCTAGTAGATAAATAAGGTAAATCAAAGTAAAGTGAAATGGTAGTGAGGATGGCATGCAGTGTGGAATTTGGCAGGGTTATTTGGCAGTCGGATCCATGTAGGCATGAGTTGTCTACTTAAAAAAGCAATGGAAAAATGGAAGAAAACAGCAGTATATAGTTAAGTCCAGGCAGCTGGTTGGCGAAGCTTGTTACATTGCAGTCATCGATGTAGCAGCAGTGAACTCTGACGCCTGGCGCTCTGTAGCCCTGACTGTTGGCCTGGCTGCAGAAGGACTTGTAAGAGCATGACTTCATCACTCCACCTAACAAACAGAAAATGAAGCCAGTTACTCTAATTTAGAAGCTGCGTTCGTCCAATCAATATAAAATTGTGGCTTTAACAAACTCTCCTGGCTGGTCTTGCTTTCAGTTATTTTTGTTGTTGTTGTTTTCATCACAGCAGACCTTTAAAGCCGTTAGTGCTGGTTTAAGCGCAGCATTAGCGTAGATGACTCCCTGCTGAAATATTACAAGTTGCAGGTTTGATAATAAACTTGCCATCTTTTAGTGTGAATTATGAGTGATATTGATAATAAATATTTAAATAAAAATATCAAATCTGCAGCCAAACAACAAAATGATCTGTTGGCTGAGATTTGGTAAAGCTGTCTCGGTGCCATGAACACATGGTGTCCTAATTAAGGATATTCATTGAGTAGGAGTAGCAAAGCTCTTCATTCCCTTAAAAGCCTCAGACCCCCTGCTGCCAGAGATGCATCTACAGACAGCAGCCTGTCCTCCATTTAACACACAAAGGCATACACACATACATACACATGCTTACACAAGATGCAAATGGAGTTTTATGGTAGAAAAAAAGGTTCAAGTTAAACTAGTAAAAAGAAAGGCTACTACACTGTCACTGTTGGACTCACTGTCATGGCCCACCACTACAGCGCAGGCATCAGAGTAGCCAGGACAAGCTTTGGAGCCTTGCCGGTTGCAGTCATCATTATTGGAGCCCATGCAGGTATAACATCGTAAAGCCTCACCTGAATGAAACAGAGCACAGCTATGGTAAAGTCTGCATTGTGGCACATGCACTGAGGGAAAAGGTGTCAACAAGGGTCTCAACTGTGGATATTTTTGATTCATATCTACACAGGATCTAGAGGTTGGCAAATGTATGAAGGGCTTATAAATGTAATATGTGATGTTCCATGGGTCCAGAGGGACTACGAAAAGAAACAGCACTAATTAATTATCTTCCTTCACACAAATTTTCCCAGATCAACCAAAGTGTTTCACCAGCGCCCACACGTTTAGAAAAAAATACATCTTTATAAACTTTAGCTAATGCCTCAGGAGCCCACTTCAGCACATAAAACACTTAAATGTCTTTCTAAAGCTCTCCCGAGGAGGGAGCAGTTATTTGAAAACTAACTGACCTTTGAAATACTTAAAGGCTTCCTTTTGAAACTCTCCATCCTTCTCCTAAATTCCAGACAAATTTAAGACTGCTTCCTAAGAGGATCAGAGCTGGAGTCACCAAAAGCTTCAAACATACTTTGCAACAGCACATCTCCTGTATTGGCCATCAAAATAACCTCCTTCAACTCCAGATGGGTCTGACATCATTCAGTTTTGATAGAAATAGACATAAAGCATTATGTTTTTCTCCCATAGCGGTATAGGATATGGCATTTTCAAATGAAACCAGCTAAATAATCTAATTACTTACCAAAACCATGAATTAACGCTAAAGCTACAAAAAAATAATGTAAAACAAAGTGTCCATTGTTCAGTGTTCAATTATGTAATTGGCTTGTTTTCTTTTCTGCATATGTGCTCTTATATATGCTGGCATATATATATATATATATATATATATATATATATATATATATACATACACACATATACACACCTTCTGTTGTTAGCAGTCTATCCCAACAGCACTGTTGCTCTATACACACTGTAAGTATTAGCCTCCAGGCCTATTAAGAGATTATTTGCTGGGATTGTGTGTTACACAGGTGTACAGTGGAGCATGATTGACTGAAGGGACACGACACCCATTGCAGATAGCAAGTCGTGAACATGACATGAATAAAGTATAAGGTCAATATGAAACATGCCAGGCTCTTCCTGACACATAAGGATAGCTGTGGGTCTGTCATGTCCAGCATTTACTCTCCTTGTTTCACAATTTAGAGCCATTTTGGATGGTTGTTCATTCGATAAGGTCCAATTTTTCAGGAACACACAAAATACACAAAACAATGAATATAAACTATTATCTGAAATGCAAGGCGGCAACGTTCAAGAGTACCTAAAGGGAGCCGAGATGAATTGACAGGTGGACAGAGGGTTAAGCAGCAAAGAGAGATGTATGAAAAGAAAACAAGGTTCTTACAGGTGGTTGATAGCAGGACCAGGGAAAACAGGAGCAGCAGACAATAATGGACAGCTCTCATGGCGATGGTGGTCCCCGCTCGTCCTGATCACACAAATAAAAGCAGGTTGTTTGCTCCCAAAGCCCCCTGAGCTTAATCTGAGCTATCAGATGAGCTGATATTCCCCTCCTGTACCAGCCAGGAGATTACTACCCCTCGCTGGGGCCCACAGCTCTGCCTTAAACAATAATAGTTGCTTCTTCAGCCTGGATGGACAGTGGACACACAATGGATTTCATCCTGAATCACTCACATTAACGCTTTGCCGAGGCCACACCCATCCTGAGTTTGGCTGGTTGCTTTCTTGTCCTGCCAAAGCAGTTACCCATGACAGGTGTCAGGTAGGGACATCGCCCTGCTGCTCCTGGACTGAAGAAAAAAACTTTAGCTGGCAGTCTGTTTGGTACCTGGCGGATTTGCCAAAGGATGATTGTTGTTCTGTGTTTACATATACAGTTGTGATCAGAAGTTTGAATCCACTCATGGGCATGAGTGTCATGGTAATTTTAGGGTTTTAGTGATTTATTAAGGGATATTAAGGGATCACTTAATCATCGCAGTATAAAAGTCAGTTACACTACAGCGATATTAATCTGTCCAGGTAGGAAGCATAAACAATTGAATTCTTTTCACCTGCTGTGGTGCAAATGAAACTGACAACAGGTACACTGAAGAGGCAAAAACAAGACAACCCCCAAAATGTAAATGGTTTTGCAAGTGGTGGCCACAGACCTTTGTTCTCCCCTCTCACCCCTCCTGACTGATTTTAGTCTAGTTTTGTTTTTTTGTTTCCTTGTCATTAGTACTATCATGAAACCGTACCTGCAGCCCATTCACGTTTCACAGGTAGCTCCTCTTCTATGGCACATCTATACGTGGACCATCTCACAAGAAGGTTCGCTGTGTCTCCCAGCACAGTCTCAAGAGTATGGACCTAATACCAGGAGATGGTCCCTTTCACAAGGACAGCAAGACAGGGTCATGGAAGAGCATGAACCCAGCAGCAGGACCAGCATCTGCTCCTTTGTGCGAGGAGGAAGAGGAGGGTCTTGTTTTTTGCTTCTCCAGTGTACTTGTTGTGCCTTTCATTTACACCAAAGTAGGTGAAACTAATTCACAATGGTTTCTGGGAAATCTGTATTATACTAGATGCTCCAAGACACAATGTTGCTACACTTGTCAACAACTTAAATATTGCAATCATCTTAAGCTTTAGTTCCCATAGCTTTTTTTTTGTCTGGTGTACTTGTTTAAAACTAAAAATTATATTGTCATTTTTTAGGTAAATAACAAACTGAATCCACATTTTTTAACCAAATTTGAGCTGGCACACTGGACTTCTCTGAGTAGTCAGAAATTAGTCAAGCACAACATTCAAGCACGAAAAGTCGCCGTGGTCCCAGGTCTAGGACAGTCTAGTCTGTCTTGTGTATTGTTTATCTTCTGCTTTTATATCAAGTTCCCGTGTCTTAGTCCTGGGTTCTGTCTGTCCTTTCTTAGCTGTTTGTTTTCAGTTTTGCTTCCTTTAGTCTTCTTAATCAGATTCTGTTCAGCTGCGCTCCCTGGTGTGTCCTATTTCCCTGATTGCTCATGTGTGCGTATATTGTCTGCCTTTTCCCTTGTCCTTTGTTGCGTCCTCATCATTGGCTCCTGCCCACTGTGTGCTCTCCCGTAGGTGTTAATCCTTGACCCAGTGAGTTTAGTAATTTGTTCTGCTGGCCCCTGTACAGCTCTGTCCTGTGTTCCCAGCAAATAAAGCTGTTAAGTTCCGTCCTATCCTAATTCCTGCTTTGGGTCCTAAAACCCGCCTGCCACTGTGTAGCTCATGACAAAACTCACTTTTCTGTTCAGAAACGCAAGTAAATAACTGATTTAGCATCTTAATCAAAAACTAATGTGCTCTATTTATTTCTTCTTTTTTGTAATACAGTCAATTTGAAAATTCATGGATAACAATTATATTTTTAGCATTATTATATCACTTTGATTAAAGAGCTTGCTCATACTGGTGGAGTAACCATTACAGAAACATTAAAAATGATTTTGGTAATTACCAGTATTGTTAGTTTATGGCATAAACCTTGCACTGGGTAGTAGTCTAATAAATCTGTTAAGCACTGTATACACAGCTCTTACTTCTCCTTTAGTAACACCTCTTGTTATGCTATAAATATATAATTTCAAGCTGGTTTAAATAAAAGTATTCACTTGTATATAACAATGAGATCCTGGACTTTTCTTCCTAGCTTTCACTTCCTCAATTGGCACATTTACTGTGCTCAAACTCACAGTAAGTTGTATTTTTTTGTGAGCTTATGTTATTGCTAAACACAAATTTGAAATAAAATGTGTCCATTTTATTTAATCATTGCATATTTAATGAGCATGTTTTCACATGCCTCTTAACTGCAAAAGCAAACCCTGCTCTACATGCATCCCTCATTCTAGACCTTTGAAAAATCAAAGGGTCTAAAAAGCATCATTTATCAAAACAAGAAGAGCCGTGCTTGTGTATCTCATCACAATACAGATTGTTTTCATTCATGCCAAGTCTAAACTTTCAAGTCAGAAATAGAGCCAAGGCATTCGATGTAAACACTCACCAGCCCCTTTGTCAGGTACACCTGTTCAAGTGCTCTTTATCAATCTCTAATCAGAGGGGAATGACCAGACTGCTTTGAGCTGATAGAAAGACAACAAGAACTCAACCATTCATTATACCCAAGGTATGCAGAAGAGCATCTTGGAACACACAACACATTGAGCATTTAAATATATGGGCTACAGCAGCAGAAGACCACACCTGGGTCCACAACTGTCAGCTAAGAACAGGAAACCGAGGCTCAAACTGGTTCCTTGGAACATGACAATGATCTCACTGTACTCAAATGGCCTCCAGTCATCCCTCGGAGATGTGGTGGAATATCATGGGTATGCAGCTGGCAAATCTGCAGCAACTGTGTGATGCTATTGCACCAATATGGAACAAAATCTCCGAAGGCACGGTGAAAGAGTATCACACAGAGGACTACCTCAGATGCAGTGCCAGAGCAAAACTTGAGAAGAAAAAAAAAGAAGAACCAAATTCATGCCAGCATGCCGTATTGCCATCTTTTATTGCACTTCGTAAGCAGATGCTGTACAGTAGCTGTGCAGAGAAGTTATTCCTCAGTGTGACAAACAACCATTGCAGGACTAGGACAGGATCATCCCAAATTAAATTACTCCTGGTCACAACTGAACACAGTCACAATTAGTTTGCTTTTTATCAAAATAAAATCCCAAAAATAAAGTTCCACAATTTCATCAAAAAAGCTATGACAAGTATGACAAATATCTACAAGGTTATGTGAGGAAAGTGGGCTGAAGACAACAGAATAACTATCAAAAATGCACAAGTCTCGATGTTTCCTACAGTATGTACAAACATTAACATTACAAGTTCTTCTTTTTCTCTCACATGCAAGAATTTATTGTGATAGCTTGTATTCTCTTAGTGGTGTATCAGCATTTTATGAATAACTAAGAATCTGGTTCTCATCTTCAAAGTCTATCTTTCTCTTGTATAAAGAGGAGACAATAACAGGAGTGGGTAAACAGTCTTCTCCCTCAGTGGCTGTCATGGCAACATCATAATAGATAATTTAACCCACAAACAATGCTTGCACTTTCTCATTATCATACACACACCCACACACACACAGACATACTCATTAGTGATATGATAAAACTTGAAACCAGACCCCTGATACAGTAAGATACACTGAAACATCAAAAATGTACAGAGTAATTAAGAGGAAGCTGATCCTGTGGATGACATATACACAAGGTCAGTAGGAAATACAACCCCAAGACCACTTTGGTCTTAGATGTCCATCAGTTTGAGAAAGAGTGGAGTCTCTTTATTTTCTGCTTTTCTGTTTGGCTTTGTTGCTGCGATGTGGCCTGTTAACTCTTCCCCATCTTGGCAATCAGCTCGTCACAGATCTTTGTTAACTCCTCGATCTCTTTATTCTGTAAAACAGTTACCCACAAAAATTAATACACTCTGATATGTACAGTTTTTAATGTCATATCTTTTCACATACTACTACTGACCTTCTGCTCTAAAGTGCGCTCCAAAGAGTCCACCTTCATCTGCTCCTTCCTCAGACTGGCCTGGTAGGCAGCTTGCTCCTGCTTGGCCTTGGCCCGCACCTGAGCTATCTCTGCATTGGCCCTGAAGACACAAGTGGCACAATGACACAGTGTTAAATAATAATTTCAAAAGCATCAACATTTACAATACTTTGTTGCATTCACATAACTGTACAACATTTACAACAATTTGTTACAGTGTGCATAGTATGGTGGGGAAAGTAACGTGACACAACGAGAGTATGTACAGACTCACTTGTCTAGTTTCTCCTCTGCGTGAATTTTCAGGGCTTGATATCGCTGCTCCTCCTTGCGGACCCTTGAAAGATACTCCTGAGCGCATTTCTTCAGTACCTCTTCATTCTGTACGGGGAGACCGAAAGAAGGTGTTAAGCAAAGTCTGAGATGACTGACCGAGTGGTTCGTACTTGGGAATAAATTGCTTTACTTTACGGAAGCCCTCCAGGACATCTTTCATCTTCTCATAACGACGGAAGAGGTCAGCTAGCGACTTCTCCACAGAGTTGAGGTCAGCCAACGCCTGATCCTTCTCCATGATGAGCTGCTGAATGGTGTGATGGGAAAGAGATTTCTCTTTCTGGTCATCCTCTGATGGACACACACATACAAAGATGATGCAGATCAAGAGTCTATTTGGTGAAGAAGCTGCTGTAGTGGACGCAAATACCAAAAAAGACCACTACTAAAACACACACACACACACACACACACACACACACACACACACACACACACACACACAAGACTTCTCTGACATTTTTGACAATATATCGATACGTATTTGTGGTAGTATGATTTAAGATGTTATACTATTCTATATGAAGATTACTGATAAATCAGTGCAGCATGCAAAAACAAAAAGCCACTGAACAATGAGAAAATAAAAATAGATCTGCATAACGGAGACAGAAGTTCCGAGTGACCTCGAGCCCCTTCAGTGTTAAATGCCAAAGCACCCACAGTATTTCAGCCTACAAATATCCCTTTCCTTTCCCTTCGATGAGCAACCTGGTTAACTCACCTAATCTGCATGAATGACTTCACAGTGGTTGCCAGTCATGGGTAAAGTGCACGTTCATGTACAGATTTAGAGTGTATATTTGCACTGTATTTCTGATTAAATTTGTATAATATTGCACTTTACATGAAGAAGAACAAAAAAACAAAACAAAATGCCATCAGAGTCTGTCCTTTTTACCCATTAAACACAAGTCTCAGAGTCTCAGCCTACAGGGTGAAATGCAAAAAAAAAAAAAATAAGGACAAACAAATGCCACTGGATGAGATGAAGAAAGTGAGCACAGCTGCTCCCCTCTCTGATGGACGGACGGAGAGATGTGAGCTGACACAAATAAGTGAAAGACAATTCCTCGTTACTCACCTGGCATGCCTGTCAGGGTTATCAAATAGTAAGGGGGCAAAGATGGGAGCAGAACAGAAAAGAAGGGACTGTGTTAAATCAAGCTGGGAGGGCAAGACACGTGAGAGAGCCGAGTGTTAGGCATTAGCAGAGGCAGATTGTTCCTGCGTGCGACAGTGCTGTAATGAAAGTAAGAAATAAAAAGTCGACTGCAGCAAAAAGAAAAAAAAATCAGATTGTCGGGGATGTTCAAAGGTGGAAAGGAGGATGTAGGTGAGAGCAGGAATAATGCAGTGTGAGCCTGCAGTGAAATTTAATGAGTCCAGAGAAGCTGGACAAGAGTTTGGCAAAGGAGAGTGCTGTCCCCTCCACTGACATCAGGATTCAGTTCATGTCATTCAAATATGAAAGCAAACACAGAAAAGCAAGATTGTTGCAGAGGATAGGAAAAAATATTCAAATGTCTGTGATCAGTGGCACTGAATAAGGCCTCGCAAGGACCTCATAATGTAGTTCAGCTTGCAAATGAATAAATGCAAAATAAAGTGTCAGAATTTGGGAAACAAACAGTTGATTTAAAATAAAATGAGTGTGTTTTGGCTCACCTATCATCTGGGCAATTGTCTTCTCATACTCAGCAACAATTCTCCTGTGGATGAAAAAATTGTAAATCTTCAATATAAGTTTTTTTTTAGTTTTTTTTTTTTTTACAGAAAACACTCCTCACATCAAGCCCAATATGAAGCATTGTTTTTTTTAAAATCAGGTCTCCATAGGTAAGAGGATTGATTAGCCATGCCTGCCCCTTAGCCTCTTAGCCTCTCCTTATCCAAAGCCCAGTCATTCAAATGAAGTAAGCCCTGACTTATCCATACTAACTGAGCAGTAGACAGCTGGACTTGCACCCACCACCTGCTGTCAGACAGTAAAATTTCAGTACTGCATATTTTTCTTTCCCTAAACCCCAAAGTCACTTATTTAACCTTGACTTATGATCACAGATATATAAATATACACAGATAGATCATGGATCATAGCTAAAGCTATTTATGAGCTACTGTCATGTAGTTAGAAAGGAGTATAGATAAATAGATGTGGATTGTGTGACATAAATGTATAGGTTTTACTGTTAAAAGGTTAAAATTGAGCTGCAGGCATTTAGATTATACTCCTTTCTAACTACATGACAGTAGCTCATAAATAGCTTTAGCTCTTGCTGATTCTTGAAATGGCTCCCCACTCTCCTGTTAACCATGGCCTTGTTTGACACCTTGACTGAGATAAACCTCTTGAGAGGTTAGAAAGCTGATAATAGGTGTAGTCTGAAAAGACTAAGTACCATGACACACTGCGATTTATCAGCAATACGGATAGGATCCGTGATTCATCCTGCAGTGTCTGCATGGGACCTCAGTGTAATGAAAGTGATAACAACCCAAGGTGTCTCTTCTTACCTCATCTCCACCACTTCCTGTCGGCTCTCTTCATACTTCCTCTGCCACTCCAGCACTTCTTTCTCCTTTGTCACAATCTGAGGAGGGTGACAAAATTGTTTCATAAAGTTTGTGATGCTGACTTCAAAGAACAACAGTGACATACAGAAGAAAAAGAAACATTTTTGGGGCACCTCCTCTCGTGCAATTCCCAAAGAGTGGTCCAGATCTCTGGGCAAGTGAGGACTCTCCGCTTCAATGTAGCTGGCTGTGGTCCTGGTGTACAGTGAGTTCTTGGACACGCTGCTTTCTACTGAAGATGACAAGTCTCTGTGCTGCTTCCAGGAAGCAAAGGACAGGAGAGAAAGCAACGGAAACATAACCAGTTACCAACCAGACTGTGGCAACAATAGGACACCCTCACCCTCGGGGTCACTCGCACATTCTGGACTGGATTGCTGAACCAAACTGCTAGGCAGCCTTGAACTATATCGAAATGTACCACACAGCAAAAACAATACGAAAATGAGGCAAGCCAGTGATGTTCTTGAAGACTTGGTCAGCCGCTACATGATTGGATGAAACAGTCTTCATTGCCGCAGTATTAGCCGTGTTATTGGCTGATGCTGGCCCCAGCTGAGCAGTCATAATCACCTGCTCACTGCAATAGCTTGAATGTGATTGGGTCCAGGCAAGACAGAGGGGAAGGTGGGCAGCAGCTGATAGTATACAGGAGAGGGAGGTTAGGGGGAGCAGGTAGGGCAGCGAGGGAAATATATGTTAGTCTCATGTTAAGCAAGTTACAGCATAGTTAACAGGTCTTACCTATTGTTCCTAGATTCAAAGCATTTAACATGGTCCTTGTACAGCTAGAGACTGTAATGTAAGGTGAAGTGAATCAGAAAATCCTCAGGGTTAATCATTAGAAAGAGTCAGACTTTGGATCTATAGACACTACAAACCCAAACAGATCTCCATGTGTCCACTGCAACCTAAGACAGAAAAAAAACCTCCTCGTGTAATCATAATAAAATACAGGTGCTCTAGTACCACTTTTGGTTCCCTAAAACTCTGAAAGGGATTCAGTCATCCTTGGTAGAGAGAGATTACAAGAGGATTTGATAATAGGGGCTCACGGGAGACGAGGAGAGAGCTACTAATACGTGAAAAAGAGTTAAGTGTTTGGTCCGGCTGGAGCGCTAATTCCATTACTCCTCTGAATGGAAATGGTCAAGTAAAGGTAACCATAAATATCAGTCAGATACTGATTAGGTTTTACCCTACCGATACAGAAAGGTTCAGGTTCAGAAACATTAAGGAAATAAATCCAAACCTGTGGTCCTTTGGCAATGCTACAGAAAGAATCCCCTAACAAAAAAGCCCTTTTAGTAAATTATCTTGAATCACATGTTAAAGAGCTTTTTTTGTTGTAGTACTTAAGTCAAAGACCGCAGACTTGCATAAATACTATAAATACTAATCAAAGCTACCCTGCAGAGTGTATTATGCAGGATTCCAATTGTTAAGGATAACCTGCTTTGCATTTGTTTTGCAAGGGAAGAATTATGTTTATAAAACCTCAGTGATGTGTCTGAAATGCCATGCTGAGCACTAAATACTCGATAAGTGCACTATTGTTTAACTATTGAAGTGAGAGCCATGTGTCAAGTTGGAGATGTGTTACCATGGTAACCCAAGCTCATCTGAAATGCACGAAGTAATGAGTGTAACAAGTAGAAAAAGTAAACTGAGTTACTGATGTTTAATTTCTGCTGTCTTGATCATCATTAAGCAATATTGGTCTGTGTGTCACTACTCTCTTGAGTTGTGGGATATATTTTCTGTTGGCATACTCTAAAAATACCCCAGAAACAGTACTAAAACCCACATACAGTATGTTTTTAGCATATAGTAGTACAGAATTTCAGTCACAGACAACATGAGCCACACTGAAATCTAACCTTTGTTTAACAGAAACAGTTTAATTGTAGGTTTAACGCTAATAAAAAAGAAGAAAAGAAATGAGTCAAAGCCACGCTACCGTCTGTCAAACACAGAAATAATTATGAGATACACAATGTCTACAAGAGAGATGCTACGTAGATGTAACTACAGAAAACACAACTCACACAAATTCCCTCATAGGGAAGCTTTGGTAGGCAGCAAATGAAGGGACTCTTTGGCTCTTTAACTTATGGGATCTATTGAGGCAGAGTATCTAGCGGAGTCTGTAAGTGTTTGGACAGCAGTTTTGGCTTTGCAGTCCAAGATTTTAATTGGAGCGTATTAACATTCAAATCCTGTAAATAATATAGTACTTATAGCCCTTATCATTTATACAAAAATGTAAGGCAATATGTATTAAAGGGCTATAATTCTACACTCTTAACCAATGTAGATGCGAACACCTTTAAAGCTTAATTTCAATACCTTAATCCAGCATGTTGGCATACTGAGCCATTGAAACAATTGAAAACTATGTGTTTATGACCAAGTGCTTGGACTGGACTATGGGTGGATGAGAACAGATCACAGGGGAACTATGTTGCTCTTACTTTGAGTAAGGGTGAACCGCTGATATTCCACCGCCGAGTACTGGGTTTCTTGAGTCGAGACTGTGAAATGTGTGGGACAACAGCATGAGACATGGAAGAAAAGATGTAAGTGGGAAATGCCTGCCCTGCTCCAACTCTTGCATGAGATTTTTTTTTTTAACACCACCTGCCTCTTGGACCAGAAAATTCCCAGGTACTAGCTACCTGCATAAAGCTGTTGTTAGTACTGTTAGTCAGATAGATGGACCAAATCACAAAACAAGAATGTGACCTGGGATTGGGATGAAACATGAACAGATACACCTGCAGGATAATAACATAGTAACTCCTGGGTTGCTGATACTACGTCTAATTTGAGACATCCCTAGTCACATTCATGCTGACGTAAGTCTCTCATGAACAGGCAACATGCATGTTGCCCAACATGCATAACAAAGGCAAGGGACTAAGAGGGCACAACACTCTGTTCCTAAGGCTTAATGGAGCTCGCTGGTAGTCAGGGTGGGAGCTGGACGCATCAAGCCATGTTAGAGTCCAATGTGGGGACGCAAGAGGTGGCAGGACTGTGGATGTAGCGGTACAGCCGCCATGTTGATAAGGCCATGGGTTCACAGTCACACTCGAAATGGTGTGTTTAAGGGGAGGGAGAGGCAGGCTGAGACACACTCATGCACACACACTACAGTCACGCACGCATGTGCATTTCACACACACCTGCATTTCATAATCACTCATTCAAGATGCATCTTTGCTCTCACAAACACGCTCACCCACTCACCCACACACACACTTGCATACAGCAGGTGCAGGCTGACTCAGCGCAGTACCTGGGGGGTTACAGTGAAGAGGGAGGGGCACTGAGAGATGTTTTTGGCTACCTGCAGAGCCTCTATCCTCAGAGCAGCAAGCACCAGCTCCTCCTTGGCCGCACACATGGAGGGCCGAATTTCAGTGGTAAGGGAGGAGAGGTTGCAGCCCAAGGATGACAGAGCAAAGGGAAACACAGAAACTTGAATTGAACTGCTGTCTACAATTTATGCACCAGTAATCTAGTTCACCCAGCAAGCTAAAAACTGCAACTTAGGGAACAGGGGGGAAAATGGGAAAATGAAAAGGCAGGATGTAATATGGTGACACAATGGGAATAATCTTTGTACAAAAACACACACAGACAAATATCAAGGCCCAAATATGGGCCAGCAAATTTATCAAGTACGGTCTTGTGTGGTTTGTCAACACACCTGCAATTTTTGGGCGAATGCTGTGGGGTTGGTCTCAGCCAGGTCAGGCTCCAGGTACTGCAGGGGGTCGTCACACTCAGACAGCCTGTCTAACAGGGGCATGGCCAGAGCTGGAGCAAGTGCCACCACGGGGCCCTGGCTAGGGGGCTTCAGGGGCACCAGGAGGAGTAGGTAGAAGGGAAGGAGGAGGGCAGGGGACAGCATGGCAAAGCAAGCGCTGAGTTTTTGAGTAGCAGCAGGAGGTGGTTTGCTGAATTTAAGCTGGGAACCTAGTGTGGCTGACTGACTTTTCATTATCAGTGACAAGGATTTAATGAGAATCCCTGTGACTGATGGCGTTAACTTTGGAGGGCTGAGTCAGAGCCTGTGACAAAGCATTTCCAGCGTGGCACTGTCTCCCCCTTGTGACTAAACAATAACATGGTGCAAATGCTCCAAAATCAAAAATGACAGTCCCCTTAAATTATAATGACTAGACATGACTGTAAATTAAATACATTTATGCACAAAAAATGTGATAACTATAAATTACTTTAAATTCTTAGGAAGGCATTTAGCTTACCTGCTCCTCCATCTCTGTGCTCTGCGTTCGACTGAGCACCTCGCTTTCTCTCTTCCTGCCTTTTTCTGCAGCAGAGCCCTCAGGACCAGGCCGTGAGCTGAGCACCGGTGTCTTCATACCTGCTGTTATCTGGGCCTCCATCTCTTCAAAACTCCTGCACAGAATGAGGAAAACAACAGGAGATGAGCCGGGGAAAGGCACGGCATGTAATGTATGATAGATGATGGATGGCAGCATTAATGAAAACATTGCTGAAGCAGCTGAAATGCATGCATTATATATTATTTGTAGTGCACAGTTAGCATACAAGAGAATAAGAAAGGAGTTGTAAAGGAGTGTAAAACTCATGTAGTCTATACTGACAAAAGAAATGATGTAATACAGCAAAGTAAGAAAAAGAAGCAAGCTACAAGTGTAACAAGTAAACGTTTTTACCCTGTGCAGGGGGAGCTGGGCTCAGATCCATGTGCACATGTATTTTTGGTTAAGTTGTCAGATACTGAGTCCAAGTTCAAGTACAGAGATGGCTTCTTTGCAGACGGTGGCTACAAGACACACAAGGTATAAAAAGAAAAGCAACTCACTTTGACTCGTTTTTTAAAGGTTAAAACCTCAGATAGAACAAACCATAAATACTCACTGTGGACGAGGAGCCAATCTTCTCCATGTACTCAATTTCATAGTCTTGTACTGGAAGAGAAAGGCAAAACAGAGCATTAGATGCAGTTAACAAAATGAAAAAACATATCAGTGGGTGCTGAGCTGTTGTCTGGCAAGCTCAGTGAACGAGGCAGGGCTGTTTGCTTTCCCATCTCTGACCCAGATGGGTTGAACCAGATAGCCTCTGGGAAGCAGTGGCTCTTGTGTCAGGTCAGAGGCTAGGACGGAACTGGGCCAGTGGACTTAAATCACTGCCACAAGAAAAATCAATAACACTGCGGTATGAATAAAAGGTAACAAGGCAGATTGTTATATATAAAGATTTATCCAGACATAAGTTCTGAATTGCCCTCCAGCACCACCCATCTGTGGTATGCTTTGATGTCTCATAGCAGTTATTTGTATACAGGTTGCTGGAGTTACAGAGAGTCAGACAGTCAGGCCTCACCTGGAGTCTCCTTCGGAAGACTGTTCTCATTAACAAAGGATGTAAGGTCGCATGGTTGAGGAAAGTCTTGCTGGTCAGAGTTTAAGTCTCTGTCCATGTCATGCAGAGCTGCCCACTTATGACTGGTGGAAGAGGCCAGTTTCTCCTCATCTGTGGCATGGTCATCCTGCTGGTGAAGGGAGGAAGGTTCATCTGCAGGTGTAAGATCCTGCAACACAAGAAAGGTGGCAGAGAGAGATGACAAATAATCAGATGGAAGAGGGGAAATACAGGTAGATGAAGGGACGGCGCCAAGTGAGATTGTACATTAGATACGCACCTGGGATAGATCAGATAATGGGGATTTCTTTGGTGACCTCTTCACTCTGAAAGTATTACTGAGAAAAAAATAGATCCACCATTAAGCTCTAGAGTCACTCGGGCCATTCAGTGCACCATTATTTTAATGATCTAGCATTTTCTATCTTACACAGAGTACTGTGCATTTGCTGCACATTTAAAACATTTGTATAGTCACAGATGTTAAAATCTGAGGGTGGTTGGGACCACTGGAATTTGCATAAAATCATCATTAAAAAAAAATAAACATAGTAACATAAATTTCATTGTTTATTTACATATGTGCAACAGTGCTACTTACTGTGTGAGGCTGAAATGAACAGAGTAGTGAAATGCTTCTCAAGAGAGCTGAATCTATAGTTAGTAACTACACAGTGAAGAGTAATGGAAAATTAATATTATGTTATGAGTAGTTCGCTTTTCCTACTTATAAATATGACAGCTCTAAGACACCTGAGTGGTCATGATACTGATGCAAACAATATATTGTAGATTAACTGGTGTCAGGTTTTTACTTTGGTTAGCACTATAGAGGTTCTTACAGTGTTTGAATAGTAAGCACTTTGCAACAACTTTTAGAAGGAATTATCCAATGTGACACTTTGAATTTAATATAAAATGCATACAAGTTGTGAAAAAAAAAGGTTTACACAAGGCACTGCACAGTTCTAAGCACACCCAATGAGTCACTAACCTGCTGCCTTAAGCAGCAATAACTTGAAGTCACTGTTTTTTCTTCTCTTTCTGTTTCTCTGACTTTATCAGTCTCTCACATCATTGTGGAGGAATTTTGTACCATTTTTCCTCACAGCATTGCTTCAGTTCATTGAGGTTTGCAGGAATTCGTTTGTGCACAGCTCTCTTAAGATCCCGCCACAGCATTTCAGTCGGGTTGAGGTCTGGACCGTGCCATTACAACACCTCCTTCCAAATAAGCCATACTTGTTTTGTCTTTTTCAAATTGTACTGCCATGAACTTTAACATGCTAACTGAGCTCTGTAGAGTCTGAGATGTAGCTCTTGGGGGTTTTTACAGTTTCTCTGAGGGTTGCATGATCTGACTTTGGGGAGAATTTGCTGGGACTTCCACTCCTGAAAAGATTGTAACATTGTGTTAACACACCTGAATGCTCCAGCCCAACAAGCTGCCAGAACTTCTGCTTTTATAGAGGTGCTCACCCTTACTGATGATCAGTTAATCAAGTGCATGAGCAACACCTGGCTCATTAAATCCTATTAAAGCAGTAATGATGTACTTAGTTTTTCACAGGACTGCCGAATCGTGTGAAAACTTTCTTTTTCTGATAACTGTCTGTAAAATTTCTGGAATTGTTGCAGATGTTGCACATTTTTAAGCACAGTGTTTAACGAGTGTAATGCATGCCTGAATTAATATAAATTGGATATGTATCCCTATAAAAATATAATAATTTATATAGCAGTAGTGTCAAACATGTGGCCTGAACCACGGGTCTAATCCTCCTCACTGGATGGTTTTGCAAGGATTGCAGCACAGTTGTTGATAAATTCAGTTCTTCGGTAAAAACTCTGTTTCTGGAGTGGTCATGCCAGCATTACAGGCATGAAAATGTATGAAAAGTTCAAAGTATTTCTAGATGTTGACCAATTGCTTGAATCATAAAGAGTAAAATGAGTTTAGTTCTAATATCTGCTGTAATCTGCAATTCACATGCAATAAGATATACTGTTGAAAATGCACATATTTTTAAGGTAACTGGATAAATTGAGCTAAATACTAACATTAAGCTGTGGCTTCTCACACAGCTGCTTTACTGATCCAGGCGTTTTGAGATCGAAATGAGCTGTATGTGGGTTTGACAACTCCTGCTTTACTATAGCTTTCGTTCTTTCATCAATAGCAAACAATGAACACAAGAGGGGGCACAAGCACCTCCTTTGTTAAAGACTAGAAACTAGATACAGATGAAGAAATGTACTGCATCTACTTCAGTAGAAAAATAAAACAGAGTATTTATCACCTAACCAGATTTTTGCTTTGAGAAATTCCTTATAGACAGTTACCACAATCCTTTTGTAACGTGTTTAGATAAAGCCAAATAAAGCAAGACAAAAAACGCAGACATACAGTGTTAATTGTACTAACTGGATCTTCCATAGGTGGGATTATACCATATACATAATGGGTGATTTAAAATGGCAGGGATCCTCCAATTAAAACGGGTAAGGATTCAAAGGAGTTTCAATGATTTAATAGCGAGTACAAATGATTGTGATGTTTCTGTTAATGGGGACAACAGGGCAACATGCTGTTTCCAAGATGGCCAGAATAAATTAGAGGGGAACAAGGGTGGATGGCTGTGTTGTCCCTGTACTTACAAAAAACAACATAGAGAGGACACACCCCTGGACTTCCTGTGACATATGAGAATACACAGACACAGGTGACAGACAGACAGACAGACAGAGGACACTGGCAAAATTGACTAAAGAACCACTTACAAACACAGACTAACCTAAAGTCCTCACAGATGAATATTTGTTCTGAAAGAGAGTGCAGACTTTTCTGTAAATACATGATCCTCCAGTAACACAGAGTGAACTTACGATTTGATAGGAGCTTTCTTCTTCTTGGCGGGTTTGTTCTGGTTTTGGTCCTCTAGTTCCCCAAGGTTGTCATTGTCATTTTCATTATCATTGTCATTAGATGACAGTTCAAAGGAGGCGGATGTCTTAGGAGGGGAGTTGGCCATCTTGTTGGACGATTTGAAAGGGTCTATGGAGTCATCAAAGTTATTGGCATCAAAGTTATAAGACGGCCTCGATAATTTGGGGGAGTTGGTGATACCTTTCCTTGAACTAAATGGATTAAAGTTTGGATCTTCCCACTTGTCAGGTTCAAAGTTGTAAGACGTTTTCGGTACCAGGATTTCATCCTCATTGCTGTTCTGGGTTGCTTGAGGATTGTTGTCCAGCTGTTCCGTCTGTGCTTGAGGCGCCTTTTTCAACCCCAGCTTTGGTTTTCTCAGAGGCATTTTGGCACCTGGCTTCTTGCCTAGTTTCTTAGGTGGAGGAGGAGCCTGATGTGATGCCTCACCACTCTCCTCAGAATAGTCAAACTCCAGTCTCAGTGACTGACGCTTGGGTATAATGGGCTGCTCCTCAGGATTGGTGATTGGTTCTCTAATAGGAGCTGGAGGACTGGAGTGATGTGGTTCCTCAGCCAGGAGTGGGGGACTCTCTGGAGGGGTGGAAATAGGGGCACACACAGGATCTTTACGACCCAGAATGGGGGAATTGGCAATTTTACTACCTCCAGTCTTAAAAGGGTTGATCTTCTCAAAGTTCTCTGGATCCCATTGGTAGGAGGCACTAGGAGGGATAGGAGATTCGTCTTTGTCTGCCTGAGTATCAGGGAGTGGGATCTCCTCCTGGCATAAAGGTAAGATGGGGACAATAAGGCTCTCCTCTTGGGTGGTGTGATTGGTCTCCTCTGGCAGAGGAGGAGGAGTCTCCACAAGGCTCTTTCTGGTTCTTCGCAGAGTTCCTCCCGGGCTTGGTGTTGCAGAGCCTTCTTCTGTTTCCTCCTGAGCCTGAAGGGGGCTGGCCGTTCGAGTCTTTGCCCGCTTCTTAATTTCTGGGGTGCTGCTGGATGAGTCTGGCCTTGGGCTCTCAGGGTTGGAGTTCTGTCTGAGAAGAGGCTTTTTCTTTACAGACCCAGGACGAACTTTCTTGGGCCTGCGGAGTGTCCCTGGGGCACTCTCAGTGCCTACACTGAAAGATTCAGAATGTGGACGGAAACCTATTGATGTCGATCCGTCCAACAGACCAGAACTATCTAGTTCTCCTCCCTGGAGGCTGAGAGAACGGGTTAGGGTGTGACTCGTTGATTCTGCAGCAAAAACGTCGATGTTATATGCACCACTGGCAGCAATGGGCTTGTTTTCATCAAAAGCACTGGACAGAGAATGGCAGAGTGGTTCAGCTACAGTCAAGTCAGAGGCAGGATCAGTGACTGAGGTGTCTGCTACTGCAAAGCAAGAAGATTGAGAGATATGGAACATAGCACAAAGATTTCAAGAGCAGAAAAGCAAAATCCAACCGATCTAAACTTTAAATAAAACAAAATATATATACAGTACTGTACTAAGTCTTGAGCCACCCCCCTTCCCCCACTTCTTTAAAGTGGTCTTGAGCAATAGTTCTGCAGGTTTTCTGAAGGTCTTTCGAAGATTATCTTTGGCTGTTGTTTTGTTCACTCATTTTCGAATCCAAATATATAATTCTTCAAATCTGCATCAATATGTACAGAGGAGGACCGGAGAGTGGTACAACCGTGAGTGTCTACAGCCATCTATAAAACACGCTGGAAGCTCTGTCATGGTTCAGGGCTGCAGTGGTCTTGGGGATCTTGTCAAAATTGATGGAATTCTGAATGTAGAAAAGTGCAGTCATATTTTGATCCATCATGCAAAACCATCTGGAAAGCGTCTTACTGAGAAGAGCTTCATTTTTCAGCATGACAATAACCCCAAACACACTGCCAATGCAGTAAAAGCATACCTGGATAGAACAACACACAATGGAACACTATCAGTCATGGATTGGCCTCCCCAGAGCCCGGACCTCAACATTATTGAAGCAGCGTGGGATCATCTTGATGGAGAACAGAGCAAAAAGCAGCCTGGATGTCCAAATAAGAGCTTTGAATGTCCTTCAAGAAGCCTGGAGAACTATTCCTGAAGACTACTTAAAGAAATGACAAGAAAGCTGCCTCAGAGAGTTCAGGCTGTGCTGAAGAATCTCATTTGTTGCCTTATATACTGTATTTCCATTTATGCTTGCACATTTTAATAAATTGCTGCACCCATTTCCCATTTTTTTGCAAAACATAAAGAAATGAGGGGTGGCTCGAGGCTTTTGTACTAAACTGTAGATCATCATCACTGGTCTGTGGGTGAGACGCAACAAAGCCTGCGTGTGACACTTCAAATTCTAGAGATGGATGTGTTATAAATAATTCAAAGAGTGTCTCAGCTGGCCAGAGAGGCATGAAAAAAACACATAAAAGTGAGACTGAAGTGTCCCAAGAGCTTTAGCTCTGAGTACTGTCAAAAAAAAGGCCAGTTTTTAATTACAACTTCATTCCACTAGGTGGCGTAACAATACTTCCAGTAACAACACTTTTTACAATAGTGAAACAGAGTAAGAATCTGTATAAAGCTAAGCACACATCGTGGAATAACTGTCCTACTGTACCTTTGTCATCAGGTGTTGTTTCCTTTCTCTGAGGTTCAATGGGAGAAACAGCTTTCACTGGAGTTGTAGATTCAGGGGTCTCAAAGGCTCCATCAGAATCTGAGCTCCTATAATATAAAAATGAAGAAATATTAAGTGAAGGGTGCTGTGAAGCAGGCTGATACGTACTGGACTGTAAAGGCTTGTATCAGGATCATGAAGATCAATATTCATTCATGTCACGAAAGAGTGAGAGATGTAATATCATCATGAAGGACAGAATTTTTTCCAAGCATGCAGTTCTAATATTATTCTTTATGTCACTATTCTGGAGGTTACACATAGGTTGCATTTTGTGGCATACTTGCAGTACATCATGTAGGAAAGGAAGTCAAAGCCATTTCCTGCTATACGTATTGGTTAAAAAAAAAAGCTCCAGGCTATGATGTGTTTACGTTTTTTAATTCTAAGCTGCTACAATGAGAATGCTGAATCTGCAGCAGGGTGACAGATAACGACACACCTCAGACAAGGCATCACCTCACAGTGCACACACTAAGACCCATCCATACCAGAACACCACAAGAGCTACAGATATGACAGGTATAAAACAGACACGGGAAACAAGGAAACACATGAATTGAAACAATGATTAATTAAAGCACAAGCACAGATGCAGCGAAGCTGGAAACGCAGCTTGGCTACCCAGCTGATCAATGGATTATCTGACAGCATATGACTCCAGTCGCCCATCCTGTCTCACCTCTGTCTGACCGGTTCCCCGGCAGCCCTGATCATGCTGTCATGACGTGAGCCCCAGGAGATACGACGAAGGAGCCCCAGTGCTGGATCAGAGTCTGGGCTGTTCCCATCTCCTGCCCCACCCAGCAGAGTGTCCCAGCCCCATCGAGCCCACTGCAGTGGAGACAGAGCCTGCCACGCACTCACTGCCATGGCTGCCGGTGGGCTACACCTCTCCGCACCACAATGTTACTGCCTGACACACAGGTAGGAGCCCACAGCCAGGATCCTGAATCCACCCTTTCCTCTGCCTTCTCTGTTTTTCTCTATTGTCTAATATGTCTTTGTTTCTAATCTTCAGTCCTCATGCTGCCCTTCTTTGTCATCTGTAGCCATATCAGTTTGTCTCCACGCCTCCTCAGTAGGAAACGATGTCTCCCAGTCTAAATGAGACCGTCTGCAGAAGCCCACCTCCAGCAGTACTGTATAATCTCTCTCTCCCTTTCTTGCTCTCTCTCTCTCTCTCTCTCTCCCTCCATCCCTCTGCCCCTTCCTCCTTTTTTCCTGAAATACTTTGCTATATCCACACAGCACAGGTCTAAAACACACCAGCCAAACCCCCTGTGTTAAAGCTCATTCTCTTGATTTATACTACTGCAGCTGTCATTTACTATATCTTAAAACCTTTAATCTTTTTCTGTTCATAGTGTTCAATTCAACAAATGTGTTTGTTTTTTTAAAGCAAAGACAGAGATTTACCCCTAGGAATTTCCTAAGCTTTCAGTGGCTCAAATATGTGTCTGTACCATGAAAGAGAAGGGCACCTGGGACACCACCATCACGACGGTCAGTACAGAAACCAAGCAAGCTGTTGGTAATCCACTAACTCTGGGGTAACATCACAGCAACAACAGAGGTTTCTCTAACCTCTCTCTTTAGCAGGTTACTATAGACAGCATGTTAAAGCCCCAACAGTGTGTCGAACATTAAAGATACCTGTTTAATACTTGTTTAATATCTTAACTCTGCTAAGGTGCTGTGATGCCAGATGAGACAGCACATGGTCTAGAAGTGAGCCAGAGCTGTAATCTTTGTGCGGGCCTAGTGTGTCCCAGCAGGATAAGACTGGTATGTCCACAAATCCATCTGGATCAGTCACTAATAACCACTATTATACATTCAGGTGGTCAGGCAGGAGGCACCACAGACAGCTTCAAGGACAAGGACCCCCCCTCACAAGGAGTAATATGCAAAGAGCAAATAAGCATACAGACTACCAATCTAGGTTTACTGTACAGAAATAAAGCTACTCAGTGAATTCATCTGTGATAAGAGATTTAGCTGCCTGGAAATTGTTCTAATAAAAAAGCTTCTCTGTGGAAGTACGAAAATAAAACAAAAAGGAAATAACGAGGTAATTAGACCTCATTTCAGTGCTCTGTTTACGTCCTTGTGGATAACATTTTTCATGCAACTGCAAACACAGTGTTACTATGGTAACTAGAGGTTGCTCCCGCCATATGTTCCACTACAGTGGATGTGCACAGTCCAAAATACACACACAAAAAGGCTGCCCAACACAGTTCTGTGAAGTATGTCATCTAAGGCAAATAAATGCACATTGAAGACATACACAGAGGTAAGCAGCTGTTGCACCAGCATCCTTTTGTTCAAAGCTCATTAACGGGTTTACATGAAAAAAAACAGAAAAATATGATCACTTCTATTAATCCTGCACTGTTATTCCTCCATATATGTCCATTTATTCCAATAGCATCTATTCAATCAGGCACTCAAAGAAATGCTGCAATTAAATGTGGATATCAGCCTAATTAATAAGGTGAATAATAATCATCTGGGAATGCTCTCTGTGTTAATCCAACCACATCAGCAGCAGCAGCTCTAAAGATAGCTAGCAGCTAACGAAACATAGAAAGCAGGAAAGCAGCGTGTGGGAGAGCAGTCGGGGTATGGGGGTGAACGGAGACAAAGAGAGCAGCAGTTAATAGCAGCCTCTCACAGGCTGAGATGACTGCCTGGAGACAGAAATTCTGCAGCGTGAGGCAGGTAGACGCTGCATTTTAGACAGCCAGATGTGTCGCTGTTTCCAGCCAAATCCAACTCAATCTGTATGAACAGCTTTCACAGCGCTAGAGGGAGAACCATTGGGAGAAAGGGGAAGTGGGGTTAAACTGATACATCCAGAAACCAGCTCGAAGGAGACATTTTAAGAGGCTAAAACTGTAAATTGAGACAAGCAATCGTGCGTTCTTGGCAAAAAATGCAAACCCTGACATCACCATTAAAGAGGGAAATGAGGAAGCACAAAATGAGATGAGGGGGGAGAGAGAAGCGAGGGATGATTGGAGGCGGCTGCTGGTCTCTAAGCTACTGTTTGATTAGCCTCAAAGGATTAGCTGGTGCACGTGCCCGCCATCATTTCTTGACTGTCATAGTCGTCTAAAGCGAAATCTCTACATTTGATTATGTCTTTGTTTTCTGCTAACCATCCAGCAGTCTCTTCACTCTCAGCTCTTGTGGGGCTTTCAGTGTCAGGCAGATTTGCTGTTAGCATTTAGGGCATCAAAGAATCTACAGTACAGCCAACAAAAGGGGAACGAACAGCAGGCTTTCATCATCATGAAGTGGCAGCAGCAATAAATGCTTACTCTATTGCATGCTTTATAGCAAATATGAGTGACAAAATGATTATCAGTGAAAAAACAGAGCAAATTTTAGACTGTGTCTTTTCTTACATGATAATCAGGTAAAGGTCAAGAGACCAACAGAGGGAGCGCTGACACATTTATCCAACTGATGAATGAGTCTGAATATGAAGTATTGCATCATAGCCACTGTACACTACAACCTATTTTATTTTTCATGCTTGTAGACACTTTCTAGGATATGATTAATAAGGAGCAGCTTGCAGAGGCTTTATAATGGGGAAAAAAAACAACAACTAGGACTTCTACACGTCATATTAAAATAATCTCTCAAAGAGCAGATGATTTGCAGTTTTTGTCCCTCATCTCCATCCAGGTTGATGCAGATCAGCGATCACCTGTAATCTGGGGATCATTTGTCCAAAGAATCCAAAGTCTCAGAACAAAGAAGCCATTAAGACAGAGTGTCAGACTAAGATAATCTCTATGAGTAATGCCTCACTCAGCCTAATCTGAGAGCATGACTGCAAGCAGATGGCACACTAAAAGGCAACAGGCCAGACTGATGCAAGACAGACACTCAGCAAGAAAGGGGCTACAACGTCAGATGCTTGTTTGATTCAGACTGATCCTAGAAAGACAAGGTAGGAGAGAGACAATACCCCAGGATCGATGACAATGCAACACAAACTGGACTCTCACTTTCCATTTTATACTAAAATGAGACTGAAAAGAAATAAAAGTCAGTCATTTGGTCATTTTTCTTAAACACGCTTTGATGTGTGAAAGCTTTATATGAACGCCTTTAACAGCTGAGGGAGTAAAGTAGAAGTCTTACTATTAATGACTGGGATGGTTCTGCACACCTATAAGAAAAACAGCTGCTGACTTTTATTACAGCTAGTCTGAGTTGTGAATATTAATCTAAAAGTATGCAGTCCTCCAAGGCCTGGACTTTGTAGTGCTTTAAGATGAAAAATGACTTTATTATGCCATGAATCATTCATTTCTACATTACACACAGCACATAAACACAAGCGCTCAGTCCATTTCCTTGATCTCTCTCCTCTGTATCTCCCCCGGCGCAGTAGTGTGCGTGAGTTATAAATAAAACAAAGCAAAGTGGAGCACTCTTGCTCCGTCTCGCTCCCTCTAACTCCCTTTCTCTCATCCACTGATATTCCCAAGGTAACTTCCCCCCACACACGCAGTGTATTCTATTTCAACACAGCCACCGTGTCCTGCTCCCAGAGCGTCGGACGCGTCCTCCTTCCCGAAGAACGAAACATCTCCCCACCAGCTTCCCAGCGGTACCCACTGCACTGCATCCCGGTTCCCACGGGTCCAGCTAAGCCACTGTTATGTGTCATCCATACTGTAGTTGCAGGCACAGCAACACACATGTGCTCCGGTTTTCTCATCAATATTTACATCACAGTAGCAGAAAAACAACATTTGCATGGTCAGCTGGCTGTGCCTGTTATATTCCGGAAAGGTTTTGTGGCGGAATGCACAGGGAAGATCAAATTGGATGAAGCAGGAATGCTTCAAAAACAAAAACGGGGGGAGGAAAATTTAAAAAAAAAAAGTGACCCACAGAGATTCTCTTCAGCCTTCATCTCTCAGAAGTATCAGTGACTGCAGACTGAGTATTTGTGTGGCATGGAAAACTAAGACAAAGTCACTAATTAATTACAAAAAAAAAAAACACAACAAAAAACATCACATGACAGTTCGCCCACTTCTCAATGAATCTATGATCTTAGTCTCCTTGCTGGTGAGTTTGATCTGAGCATCTTCAACAACACTGAGCAGCAATGCAAGTTAAGTTAAGGTTAAGTTAACTCACATGTGTTCCTGAGAGGGACAGGGGGTCTGTCCTTGCTCCATGGACTCGTTGGCTCCCATCCTCAACTAGCTCAGCACCCCTACCCCCCCTGCCTGTTCCTGCTCTCCAGCCACCCTCCACATCCACCTGCTATCCCCCAAAACTCCTTTGCCTTTTGACTGTGATCCTTGCAGAGTAGGCAGGCAGCCTTTATCAGAAGCTGGCTGAGCCTAGAGTGCTGCAGTGCAGAGGATGAGCAAGCTTCTCGCATCGGGAGCAAAACAGGGGATGATTAAGGGCTCCTCACTTTACGCACATCATCTCCAGTCCTCTACACCTCCAAAGACTGGGAATATGCCCGCTTCATATCTGCTGTTAAACAGTGCTGCAGGAGGAACGAAACATCCGAGAGCACGATGTAAAGATGTAAAGATGTAAAGAAGGGAATAATCCAAAACAAAAAGGATAAAACAGTAATCCTGTTTTCTTGCATATGTGTCTGTGGTGCCTCTTCTCTATTTGGTTGCTGATATCGCTGAGCGGTGTTGCTGCTCTTGCTGCCTCCTCCCCCCTCTTTCCTCCACTCTCTCCCCTGACACCAGCCTCCTGCGCCTTTAAAAAGACAAGCAGCCTTTTTTTTTCCTTTCGTCTGCTACTGCAACTATGGGGGAGCCAAACAATAGCAGACCCCCCCAATCCAGTCTGACTAACAGATGCTTTCTCCTTCGCTGTGTCCATTCCCTTCTTCCCTCCCTCCTGCATTACCAGCACCTTGCAAATTCGCCTTTCTCCTGCCAGGATCCCTCTCACTCATGCAGCAAGTTGCATAGTGAAAATGTCATTTTTGTGCCCTCCTTTTCACACAATGGAAGCTTCCAGCACTTGGCTTAGCCAACCAGAGTGATGCATAGGGTAAACAATAGACTCTGAGAAACTATGTGTGAGTATGAATGTGTATTATTCAACTTTAACTCTACTATAGTCTCTTTCCTTCTAGCCAGTCCAACGGCGCCTCTGTTAACTAAACACAAATTATAAAACAAAGAAAAAGTAAATCAAATTTTTAAAAATGTGCCACGGTGTTTTCCAATAAACATAAATTGCTAAATGAAATGCATCTTCGTGTGACAGACAGAGAGTGGCCAGTGTCCTGGAAATAAGAGCAGGAACAATATATTTCCTGTTGACTGTCAGTGAGCAATAGGAAAGAGGCACTGGAAATATGAGAAGAATAAATCCATTGTAGACTCATGGGAAAGTGAGGAATTGAGGGCTCACTACAATAACTTGAGCCTGAGGGAGTGGTAGTCGCACAAAGGTGCTGTTTTGAGGTATCAGGTGTTGTATCTCTGCCTAGAAGGACAAAAAAGACAGAAAGAAATGGGCAATCTCTAATTCCTTTGTACAAAGTAGAGCACAAACCTAACACGGCATTGGGAAAGGGGAAGTGTTTGCATGTAAACATGGAGTCCATTAACTGACTTTCACAAAAAATATTGATGTGATTTGAGACTCCAACGGGCTCGATCGATATTCCACGACCCAAGGGGACAAGCAAACTCAAAACTCCCAACTCCCAACACAGACCCCCTCTAAAAAATATTGATTGCCTAGTGTTCCCCCAAGGTTGATTGCTTTGGAACGGGGGCAGCAAAGAAGTGGGTGGAGATTGGGTGGGCTGGATGGGTGGGAGCATCTTTCTCTTTGAGACTTCAACACATACAAATTCCAGAGGCTTCCTTTAGGGCAGTACTGTTTGTAGAGTACATGTTCCTGTCATATTGAATGACTGACATAAACATCCACCTTTTGTCGCAGCTTTAAGAGCCTGGCCTCATGCTTGAGCTTCAACTGCACACTGAAAAAAAAATGAAGAAATAAAAAATTCAACAGACTCAAGCTCTGGAAGATAAGGCTCTGGCAGTTTTTTCTGAAAGATTCATAACGGCACTCAAGAAGAATCAAGGTCATCACGAGCCATATGCTTTCATTACTGGTGGAAGAAAAAAAATTACCTCTTTGAAATGGGCTTTATTTGTGTTAACTGTATGTTGTAGATTTTTTTTATATCTGCATCAAATATAAGATGCTGGAAAATAAACTTCTAAAGCATTAAAAAAAATCTGTTAAAAATGAGTTACAGTGTGAAAGTAAGCTCAATGTAAAGGGTCCACTTTAGTGACGAGCAAAAAATAAAATGATATCCTCCTTAATTTGGCAGAAAAATAATCAAGGAAACAAGATTACTCTAACAATCCCGAGCAAAATATATTATTAATATTCAGCAAATTATGGGTACTGTCTCAGTGGGTGATGACCCAAAGAATGATCTGTGGCTCTGACAGCAGTAGGGGGCATTTTGCTGCTGTGCCCCACTTTTGACCTTCAAGGAAAGGGTCATTGCAAATCAGTGCAAAGCTGTACTGAGAGATCGCCTCCTGATTGGAGTGTTCACTTCCAGAATGCTCCCATTTACAAGGCACGAGGGCTCACTGAATGGTTTGAGAAACATGACATATATGGTAACAAAGTTATGAAAAAAATTGGAAATGGGACACTTACTCTAAATTTGTTGGTGCGGTTTAAATACTGTACCCTTCCTTTGTCTATAGTCTGAAATAGATGAAAAAGACGACTAATTAGAGTAATCAGCAATTAATGTAACAGCATGGGAGGAGCCTATTGTTTGAGGGGTTTTTGCAGGAATCCTGTCAGCTGTCAGGAACTGACTTCACAATAGAAAACATGTGGGAGTCCCTAACAGATTAATTATTCTGAATATTTTTCTAGTCAGAAAAGGATGGCTGTGTTGTGTTCATCTCAGAGAGATATAATTATTGCTCATAAAAGTCAATGACTCATTTATGAAAAAGGAAAATAATATATGTTTGTTTTTTGGTGACTGACATTTTCATTATCTCATAGCCACAGAGGCCAATTTTCAATTAGAGGACAGTTTTAATGCTGGCAAGTGTATCTCTTGGTGATGTGCGTTTGAGCAAGAAAATTAATGTCTGGGGGTGTTGCTGCATGGGCTCACCATTTTATAACCATAAAAAAATGTATGTTTAAGATTTATTTAGTTGCACTGCACATGAGCCTAAATGCAATCTAATATAGATTAAAAGTATATATACAGCCACACTGGCACTGTTGCTGTGCAGACAGACAAGAAATTCTAACATCCAATCAGAATATTCCAGTCGATGTTGCTGCATCGGTGCTCCACTCCTCTCTAGTTCTGTCTAACAGGCCTCTCAGATATAAATAATGTAGCATCAATATGCTCGCCTTGCATTCTCAAAATCCTGGTCAAATCTGAGTGAGAGGTATTCTTACAAAACGAAACAGTGACACAGTTTACATCTGTCACAATCAAAGGTGTAGGTCCACAAAGGGTTAGGTCATTTGTTCTAATTTAACATATGTGCATAATCTGGCACAGGAGAGCTGGTGTGCCTTTCATATGTGCTCCAGGTTACTACAGCATCCAGACAGCAGAGTGCAGACACAGTCTGGCAGTCCAACATAAAGACTGGACTCTGCAAACCCTCTGCTGGCGGTAAATAACACTGCAACGGGGGGAACTGGCTGAGTCATTCCTTCTAATAAAATAAAATCTATAATACAATTGCAAAGGCCAAAAAGGCTGCAGGCGAATGTTTAAAGAAATGAATTATGTTTGAAATAATACCCACAATTTAAAGTGATTCAGCAAAATAAATAATGCGTTTTCAATTGAAACAGTTAGTTAAATGTCAAGACACATGCTATAACACATTAAGAGATTATACTGGGCAAACTGCACTAATAGTAAAATGTGCAGTGTGTTTAAATGTCAATATATACATTTGGTCCTGGTGTTTTTGCTATTTTCACCATTAGCAAGCCACAATTATACAGTATGCATTTGAGTTTCCATGACCACTAAGTTAACATTAGCAAACCCTATTTGCTTTGAATCTATGTGGTGGACATGCATAGCAATGCCATACTGTAATTTTGTGAGTGCTGTAATGAGACTGGGTGTTGACATAGCAGACAAACCTTTCTGTGGTTTTCATCTGGAGAATGTCAACAATACTGTATATAATTTATCTAAATATGGTTAGCACAGTCCGGAGATATACTTCACAGTTCTTCATAGGAATACTTCAATATTTTAGTTAATACACTTAATGTCTTCTTGAATTACTTGCATTATAGATTTATATCACATGGATGGTACATATGAAGAGACAAAGACAAAGACTAAACATGTCTTTTTTGCAGTGAATCCTGTGCCATCTATTGGCTGACATAAGATCCCAGGAAAGCGGAAAAGTAACTCAAAGCACCAAAGACATAGTCAAGCACACAGTGGTTTCATATTTAGACAGTTAGCTTCTTTCCCCCCGTCTCAAGTCTTGATGCTAAGGTAACATAACCACCTACCTGCTTTTTACAGTGTAGATGTGCTCTCTCTCTGGACTCTCAGCAAGAAACTGAATAAGAATATTAACCATAATGCTGAAATATTTCTTTAAATTTGAATATGTAAGCAGCACAGATGATTACAGTTTGACTAGTTTTCTGTTCAGAATCTCTAAGAATCAAGATGTGGTAATTAAGTGTGCCAGATGTCAGTTTAATGCCGTAATTTGACCTGAACGTTACGTGGGTTAACAGGATAAAGAGAAGACTACTTTTCGTGAAGCAGGCTAAAGAGACAAGTGTCAGCACTGAACAAATCTACTGTAAGGCCTCAATGAAGACACACAGTCACATCACCATTTTTAACCACATCAAAATGTGAGAGCCAAAATGATGAAGAGGTTCAGTAACGGCAACATGTTCATACCTTAAAGGGACATGGCAGGGTGCGGAAGCAGGGTAAAGGTCCTCACAGTGGTCAGCAGAAGATGCAGGAGGGGAGGCAGGGACAGGGTGAAGAGGAGGACAGGGGGACACAGGTGGGGTTGGCAGAGTTTCAGGTGCGTGACCCTCAGGAAGTGTGGGAACGGGAGTAGGGAACTCTGCGGTGTCTTGGAAGTGAGGAGGAAGGGCAGGCAGGAGGTGGTGTTCAGAGGTAAGTGGTTGAGGAGAGGCAGGTGCCAGGTGACCGCTCTCTGCTTTATCAGCGAGGGAGGGCCTGTATGGGAGGGAACACAAAGCATCAACAAACAGAACAAAACAAGAAAGCCATGGAGATTTGGAGTACCCACTCAATTTTCCTCCAAATTCCTGTACAAATGGCTCATGAAATGAACTTACCCCGGAGCAGAGTAAGAGTAAGGTGGATCGCTGTGTTCTGTGCCATCACTTAAACCTAGCAGTGACTTGAAAAACAGAAGACTCGCACCAACCATCCTAAGAACGTTTCGTCATTTCTCTCATCAGTCCCCTCATATGACAGTCCATGCTTGTTCAACCTGCTCTGCAGAGATGTAGCTTGTTTGAGGGAGTGCGGCTCTGTCATCATTGACCACCTGGCGGAGTGGATTTGGCACCAATCCAGGCCCTTCTTATCAGGAGTGGTAGGCTCTTCTAATCTGACAGGCAACGCGATGGACGCCCATGCAGCTGTTCCCCACTTGGGGTATGCCTCCTGTTTAGTGCTAAAAATATCCCAGCAGCCGCTTCTGCAAAACAGAGCTTCACAGTACCTCCATAAAGTAAAGCACGTTTACGGCGCTCACGCTCAACCATCTGCTGAGCTGCACTTTTTAAACGTCCCTGCCAGCTCATGTCAGACTAAAACAGAGCTCGGTTATTCTCCGTCTCCTGCCAGTAAAGCCTGAACTTAATAACATTTAATGAGGGTGTGTGCTTTTCTTAAGGGTGCTGCAAGTTACAGGTTACATTTAACAGTGTGGTTATTATCATTCCACTATAAAGTAGGGAATTTTCTAATTGATGCAAGGCCACTGCATACATGATTTTAAATGTTCTCTAAGTTCCAATATCTCTCTCTTTTTTTTTTTTGGTCCCATTCCTCTCTTTACCCACAATCAGAAACTTACACCAGCAGGCCAAAGCTATACATGTGTCAGCATCTGTGGCCAACTTGGCACATGCAGTCTGGAAATAGAAGCAACAAAGTCACAACGCAGTTTGAGCAAAGTGTCATAAGGCACACTGCTGCGTCCAAAGATGGACAAAAGGCGTTCTGGGGCATAAAGACAAAAATATTTATTATTTTCTGACTCACTGCCTTTCAAGCAGTGATAATATCAGCTGACCCACTCAGTTTAACAGCAGGAGATTTCCAATTTAGTCAGTTCTGCGTCCAGATACAACGTGCCCGAAGTAACGGAGGCTTTTTTTTTTTCCAAAGTGAGATGATCAGATTAGATGGAACACATGTGCTCATTTACAGCAAGACATCAAACAGCTTAGTTTTACTGTTGGCATTAACACCTGGAGTCTGTTCGATGCAGAATTTACTGTAAGTAATTCAGCTGCGCACATTACTCAAAGACACCTCACAGGCAGTTCAAAGAGAACGCAGATATGACAGGGCATGCATTTTCTCTCAGTTTTTCAGAAAACAGCACTGATTCTCAAACCTCCACATTCATGAATACATTTCAATATATGGAAGTGACTTTCCCTGTACAGTATTCAAGCCTCACACACAAGTTAAGAGCAGGAAACAACAGGACATCAAGTCCAGCGAGCGTGTTTAATGAGAAAGTGCTTTTTTTTAATGCTGACTACTGTCCTCACACACGAGTATGTTCAAGAACACACTGTATACACACTGCCGGTGTTGAGCTTAAAATATTATTAGACAGGCATAAGGGTTTTTTTGTGTGCTTTTTAACTTGTACCAGCACAGGCAAATGAACCCATTACCATGGCAACACATCTATTTACAGTACAATGTGGGCTACAGGACATCCTATCTCTGTTTCACTCCAAGTCATCGATGAGAAATATCCTACATTCTGACAGCCGTTCCCTTGCTTTGCTACTACTTTTTTGAGTAACACAACAGGACACACACTGTGTGTTTCCTGGAAGGCCCAAAAACCTTTATTGAATCACAGAGCTTTTTCATTTAAACCGGTTTTACAAAAACCTTAGTTTGCTAGTTGTCAATGAAAAGCTTTACTATTACTGAGGGGATTTCTTAGAAAGTACGACATGTTCTAACCTGTTAAATTATTTATTTTAGTTTTTTTTACATGGGAGGCGGTGCACCTTTCATTTCACAACTTTGTTCTGGAAAAGCCTTCTCTCCCTTCGTCCCTCTGCTCTTCCCTCCCCTCCACCCATCTGGTGAGGTCAGCAGAGGCAGAGCATAATTAGCACTAGTTACCTACAGGCCATCTGCTGCATCCACCTGGAACAACCTACACAAACTCTTAGCACAGATACACACATTCACACATACAACGGAGCAGCTACTGTTTGTCAACTCACCCAGATTTCAGCCATCACACGACTTCAGAGGTAGATAAACTACAGTGAGCGACTGGAAATGACTTTTGCTGATCGCCCATTGAACTCCAAAACAGCGGAGCCAGTGACTGCACGTCCCGGTCCGTCTCTCCCCTCTCTGTGACTCTGACTAACTCTGTCAAACAAACTCACACCACAGCACATGCTCAAGTGTTTCTCTGAACCCTGGCTTTTGTTCCACTCTGTCTGGTCTGTGCAAATGACTTCAGTGGGGCTGAGTGCCTGCCCAAATTCCTCCCACTACAAGCTTCAGTTCACAAAGCCGCACAGACTGAGCAGGACTGACAGCTCGGACAGCCTTTGGGGGCGGAGAGAAAAACACAATGTACACACACATATACACGCACACGCATATCATATCATATATCATATGCTGTCACATTTCTGTGTGTATCACATGTTTGCAAGTGTAATTGTATCTTTTGATGAAACCTCGGGGAAATAACATTCGTCCTCCTTCCTGCTCTGAACAATGCTCTGTGTAGCCAACAGCAGTGATGGGACAAGTGTTGAGAGTGACAGGCAGCAAGTGCTAATCTGGCATGCGGGATGGCTCCTCGGCATGCAGCAGGAGACAGTGACAAATAAGGGAATTTGAGTAAATTAGAATATGGTGAAAGGGATGGATCACACGGAAAGGTAAATGGAAAAATATTGTGCTTTTGACTAAAGGAATTAGTCCAGCTTGTGCTGCTGAAATGCTTAAATAAATACGGAATGACACTGGTTTACAATGCTTGTTTAAATTTCAACAACATGGCATGAACCAGTATATATTCGTCAGACTCTTATTAGTTCATAGGCACCATTAAACCTCAGCAGACAGAAACAACCACCCAGAAACCCTTGAAGTGTCTGAAAGCCAAACAAATCCACCAAAGATTCTTTCCAAGTACATGAAAATCCATTTTACATGTGTGACCTGCAGGGTTGACCTGTAAAGCGCCCTAAGGCTTCCTGTTTTACACATATGTTTGCTGCAATAAAATGCATCTAATACATCAGTATAAAGGAAATATTATGACAGCATCTCCTTTGTATGAATTATCTGAGAGATCCTTCAACTTCACTTGAACTGGGGGTTAAACAGAGTTTCAGAATAAGCTCTGAAAGAGAACAGTCTGCTGGTAACGGCTTTCCCAAGCAAACAGTACATCTACGGCTGTTTACTAAAGGTGGCAAAAAGTGTTTTCACTGGAAACTGCAGACATCAATTCAAATATATGTCAAGCATGTGACATAGTAAAAACAACACACTCACCCACTGTCCTGCAGCTCTGCAGCTGGATCCTGGACTGCCTCTGTCACTGCAGTTTTCTCAGCTAAGACTTCAGACTGCTCCACAGGCTGACTCTCTAATGGTTTTTCCACAAGCTCCACTGGCAGCTCGCTGGCCAGCTTCTCCTCTGATTGCAGGGACTCTTTAGTCGTCTTTGTTGTTTCCGGTTCTTCATCCTTTGTTGGTTCTACAAGCTCAGTTTCATTAGCTGTTGGTTCTGGGACCTCTTCTGCCCTTTCTCTTGGTTGGATGACTTCAACCTGCTCCTCAGTCACTATTTCTGTTGAAATAACCTGCTTCCTCTTTGGTTCCTGAAACTCATCTTGATGCTCTTCTTCTTCCTTGGCTGGTTCTGAGAGCTCTGTCTTTTTTGTTTCTTCTGAAAACTCTTCCTTTACACTCTGGAGCGGTTCAGAAAGCTCCACTTTCTGATGTGTTGATTCTAGGAGATCTGTGGCCTTTTTTAAAGGCCTGGGAAGGTCTACTGGCTTCTTCACAAGATTCAGAAGTGGGATCTCGGCTGTGTTCTCCGTTGCTGGCTCTGGTGGTGGGATCTCCTCCTGTCTCAGAGGAGCTGCTATCTCCTCAGTCGGAGTGAGGAACTCTTGCTGAGGAGACTCCAGAGATGGAAAGGGTCTGGCAAAAAACAATACAAGAAGAAGGGGGTGGGGGATTTGTTGTTTAGTTTATAGCACATGCTCAAGGAATTACTCACAAATCAAAAATGTGTGTGTGTGTGTGTGTGAAGTACTCTAGGTGTGTTATTGTATTGTGTTGAGAAGTGTGTTTTGTGTAAGAAAAGGCTCATTCTTGCCCCGGAGACCAGGGAAGATGTCACGGCTGATGTCACTCTTTGAATATAAAGGGCTGCATTACTCCCATTAGACTTCAACAGGCACAGTCATCTGACCCGAGCTCAAGTTAATACAAAGTGCAGCTCTGTGTTTACCTCCTCATTCATATTCATTGTCACACTGCTCTCTGCAATATCCCTCCGAACAAGCCTCAAACATGGTGTTACTGGAATGCTAAGTTGAAAAAAAATGTCTGTGGTAACAGACTGAACACCACAACTCATGGAAAATTAAAAAATAAAATTGTAATCTGTTCCTTTTTTGCCTTCCTTTTATCTTTTCTCTTTCCGTTCTATCTTTGCACTCCGACCTTTAGCATGCATCATATCTGAATCACTGTGTGTGCTCCTCTGATCTGCAGTTCTTAATATATTTGACACATATGACAATTTCAAATATGCACATGCTTTTTGGTTTACCTTAAGGCATCCAATGGGTTCACTTGTTCACTTTGAGAATGGGATGCGGCTTCTCTGAGTGCTTTTATCCAGCTTGTGTCTGGTTCAGCAGCTTCTACTTTCACAGACACGTGTGCTACAGAAGGGTCGCGGGCCAGAGCTCCATTGAGTGATTCTGATTCACACTGAGCAGCAGCAGCAGTGGGTTTAACCATGATATCATCTGGGGGCTTTGACAATGACACCAGACCGTGTGGTTTCTCTGAGTGGGTAACGGTTCCCAAAATCTTCCAGGCATTTTGATGAAACAACAGATGGGCCTGTGTCAACATCAGCAGTCATTTTTTCTGTTGCATCACTGTCACTTTCTGCTGCTTTAGAAAGACCAACACCAACCTCTCTGCCGATCTGTGTCTCCCCACTTTGACAGTTGCCTAAAATGGTGATTGATCCTGAGCTACTTTCTTTATCACTCCCTGGTAAATGTACCACCCTCTGCGTTCCAGAAGACCCATTATCTATTACTTTTATCTGACTTTGTTCCTCACCCTGCCCACTTACATTCTCTTCATCCAAAGCTGCTTTATCTCCTTTTGTAATCGCCTCAACATCAGGCCCTTTTATGGGTGTTTGTTCTACTGGGCTGTGTTGTGCGGCTGAGGTTTTATTGGGGCTTTGCAGGCTCATGAAGCCTGGACACTGTATCCTGAATTTCACACGCACTACTTTCACCACTGTTGCTTTTTACAGCCATGGCTGCAGTGAAAGTCTTTCCTCCAGTTTCTGGATGAGCAGCAGGATCTGGCAGAGTGCCAGTTGTCTGCATATGAATTTCACCAGCCTGGTTTGCACTTGACAAAACATCTGTACGAATGTCCTCACTGGCTGTGCTATCCGTGGTTGAAACAGAAAATTGGAAAGATGAGGTTTCATGTTCCTCTGAAGCAGGCTCAACACATACAGCCGGATTCTCAGACCGCTCATGTTTTCTACTCTGTTCTTGACTGGCAGCTGATAGATTGCCTTTTTGCTGATCTTTATCACCCAGATCGCTCACAAGCTCAGTGTCTGGCATTAAATCTCTATCTGACTCCTCTAACCCCGGGCTTTTATTCTCATCTGTCCCCTGTCTTGTCTCAACTACATGAGAGCAACCTGCTGCTATCCCCACATCAGGTGATGCACTTCTCCCAGCACTTTCATTTAAATCAAGGTGAGATGGGACATATAACCTATGAACCTCTGGTAAAGCTCCCTCACCTTTCTCTGAACCTATCATTCCTTCATTACTAATGCCAGCATCACCTGCCAACTCATCCTTGCTTCCATCCTGACAAATACTCCCAGCAGAGCTGTCTCCTTCTTCTGTGCCCCTTTTTATGCCTGGAGCCCATGTTTGGGACTGATTGTTAGCCTTTTCTCCCCCTCTAGACAGCCACCTGACATTGCTTCTGTGTGATGTCTGGATCCCAGATACTGTTGATGGTTCTCCTGTTGCTGAGCAAAACAGTTTGGATCTGGTGTGGTCTGTGATTGGCTACGAGCTGCACTCAAATCCGTTGCAGCGTCAGAGCTGCATTCCAGTGTTGCTGTTGGAATTTGGCGCAAACTCGAATCATAAACAGTCTGAGGTTCACTACTAGACTTTAACTCAGCGCATGCAATGTCCTCAAATGACCCTGAAAATCTGCTGGGAGATAAGGAAGAAGTTTGTGTCTTGCTCTTGGCTTCAAAACCCTTCTTTATTTCCCCTTCCTTCTTCATATCCCTTAATGATGATTCACTCTTTTGTATTTTATGTGCATGTGGCGGCTGCAGGGCTCCCGTTTCTTCTATGGTCTCTTTATCTGCTCCATTACTCTGTTGTGGCATTGTGCCTGTCGTTCCTGTCTGTGGCTTGCTGCTGTCTGCTGCTTCCTTTTGATTATCCATTGCAGCCTCTTTAGCTTGTTTCGTTTGCTCTTCAAACAACATGGCGGTCTGCTCTCCCATTATGTGGCTTTCTTTCACATTGTCCTGTTTAATTGTATCATAAGCCTCGTTGGCAGGCGGGTCAGAGTTAAGTGGGCAGCTAACATTTGTGAGGTCATCCCTAATGGAGGCCTCACAAATAATAGGTTTAATGCCAATAGAGTCTGGCACTGTTTGAGATAGAGGAATTACATTAGCAGCTTCATTCCTTGTCAGTGCATCGCTGGGAGGTTGAGGTGGAAGAGGCAGATTATTTACATTATTGGCAACAGAGTTTTCAAGTTCAGCAGCAGACTTAATAGTATCAAAATTTAAATGCTCCAATTTAACACTGACTAATGAAGTGTGTGTCATTTCTCTGCTCTTATTGGCCTCTGCCTCTCTGGAGACGCCGCTGCTGTCACCATCAGCACTGCAGTCATATGCCTTTTCAGAAGTAGATACATCACAGTCGCTAACGGACTCCAGGTGACTCAACATTGGACCAGGAGGCCGCAGCTCAAAATCAGGATTATTGACACAATGCCCAATAAAAGTACTCAACTGCTCAGACACTTGCACTTCTGAACTGACGGATGCATCCGTTGTCGGATCGGCAGAGCCGATTGTGGGCTCGGGCCCTTCGATAGCCTTCATAATATCTTGGTTAACTGGTTCATTCGGAGGTGCTTCACCTAATTGCATAATAGGCTGATCAACTGAGTCACAACGTTTTGTCTGAGGAAGAGATGCGCAGGTCAAGGTCACAGGTTCAGATGCTGAACTTGGGTCAACATCACTTAAAGGCTTGCAGATAAAGTTATCAGATGAAAGTACAGAAGCTGAGGAGAGACTATGCTTGTTCCCTTCTTTTTCTTCAAGAATGATAGAAGTATCACTTATTAAAGGTGATTCCTGAGGCTGGTCAATATTAACTATGCCTTCAGACTCAGTTTGCACCTTCTCAAGCTTTGCCTCCTTTGACAAACACACAAACGCAGCATCTTTCTGTGTCTCCGCCTCTTCCTTTGCTGTTACCAATTCAACTGTCGGATAAGCTGACTCAGAGATGGCACTCCCTGGAGGTTGTAAAACATCAAAACACTCTTTATTCCCAGTCTGATTCTTCTCACTAGGACCTGGAAGCTGTTGTGAACTGTTCACTGACTGTGAATCTACAGTGTTTGTCTTGAAGTTGGCGCTCCCTGATTGATCTGTGGCAATGTTCTCCTTGGTTTCTTCAGTCCCTGTTCCCCCTTTAGCCAAATGGACATTTTTCTGTGCCTTTAAAAACTCAGCTGCTTCATCCTTAGTAGGAGCTGGATTTGTGGGGATTTCTGGCTTCTTTGAGCTGAGAAAGTCTGTGAAAGTATAACTGGCCTCAAAAACAGGATGACGCAGCTGCTCATGAACAGTTAGTGGAGGTAAAGAGGCACAGTCCAGCGCTGGCACTGACATGGTCTTGAGATCCACAGAGGAACTGCCCATTTGCTTCTCTGTGTCCACAAAGTGAACTCTGTTGTTACCTCCACGGCTGTCACACACATACACACTGACTTCAGACATAGCAGTGCTACCACTGTTGCTCTGGTTATAGGCTTTGACTTGAAGCTTAGCTGCACTTTCAACTGTCCTTACTTCTGTTGTGCTACTAGGCTGAACCTGTTGATTGCTGCTCACTTGTTGCTTGACTGGGATTTGCTCTGAAGTGGTCAAAGGCTGACGTGAGGTTAAAGATGGGAAGACTTGGCCGTAGTTTCTCTCGGTGATGAATGACTCCTCAAGAGTGTGTCCCAAAGCCAGCCCTTCCTTCTTCTGATTGAGATTGGCCCTTCTACCTCCGTTTGTTTTACTGTAGCTCTGTTCAGTGTCAGCAGGGAGAGGTGGAGTTGCTGCGCCGCGGCACTCCTGGCAGGGTTGACAGAGACGGTCCTCTTCAGTGCAGATGCTCTCGGTGATGGTAGCGATCGGCTCACTCCGGCTCTGTGATTTCAGCTGTGACTCGGCAACATCGGTGGGCGGACACCTTTCAGTCTCGGCTGATGACAGCCCACTAGCAGAGCCTTCTGGCTGGCTGAATGAACTGTGCTCTCTCACCGGCCCTCCTTCCTCCACCACCTCCTCTCCTCCTCCCTCTCCTGCTCTCTCCGATCCCACAGCAATGTGATCCTGATGAGCAGGACCAGTAAGTAGCCCAGGGGGAGAAGTATTGATAAAAGATTCTAAGCAGTATGGCTCCTTTTCTGCATCCCCATCTTGAGCCGGTGAGAGCTCTCTGTCTGAACTCCGAACAGTCGCCTCTCTCGGTGCCTTAATTTCGGTCTCAGCCGAGTTGTGTGGCATTTTGCTGGTACAGCTTTTTTCAGCTGCAGCCTGTCCCTCTTTGGCTGAGAATGCAAGTGAGCATTTTTCCTGTGAACAGATTAATAAGAGCTGAGAAGGGTTGTCCAGGAGTTTGTCCCCCTCTCCGTCTGCAGAAATGAGGCACTTTTCTATTCCTCTTTCCTCTACTCCTTTCTCACTCTCTGCAACTGCTACAGTAGCTACTCTCTCCAGTAAATCACGCCTCACGCTTTCTCCCTCTCCCTTGCTTTCTATCACTTCTGGCAATGTGGGTGTTGTCAGTGGCAACGCAGTAACCACCGCTAAAGCCTCTTCAAGGACACTCTCCACGCAGCTCTCTCCCACACAAGTTCGGCTGCTGGAGAGTGGGATGTGATTCTCGGGTGTGAGTATTTTTGCTTCTGCAACTAAAGCCTCGTGTGTTTGTGTATCTGATCTCTTATCACTAGAAGCGGCTAGATTGATTACTGTCAGTTTGGACATCTGTCACGGGTATATTTTGGTTGCTGGTTTCACCTCCAGATACATGTTGCTCCCACTGCAGGCTTTCATTAGAGCTATGATTTATGCTACTTGGGGAATCACTTTGGGCATCTGATTGATGAGGCTTCTGTGAGAGAGCCTGGTTGGGTGCAGGTGAACAGGCTGAGGGAGTAAGATGATCCTGACTGCTGATGGGAAGATGATAGTGGCGAGCTGAATGTGGGATTTCCCTCAAGTTGCTGCATTGCAATTAAACCTGGTATCAAAGGTCTTCCCCACAAATCACAGTATCTGCATCCGACAGTGATGCTACATTTGAAGGTGAATCTGTGTGATTTCCTGTGTTTATGACTTCATTTTCAGATTGTACTGCTGTGTTCACTTTCCACTCAGTTTCCATGCTCTTCTCCGTCTTTTTCTTTTTTCTTGTGCCTTTTTTTCTTTTGCTTCTTTGTTCGGGGTGGCCTGTGTGCCACTTGCTGGACTCTGCTTGCCCGTCTTTGGCTTCTGTTCCACAGTGTCTGTTCCTGTCTGTGTTCCTGATTGCAAGTCTGGTAATGCATCATTATCCCTTAAATGAGTGCTACACTCTAATGTTTCAATAGCTGAATTATCTGTCTTTGCTTCAATACAAATGTCAGAACCGAACTCATCCCTTAGATTTTCTTCTTTCCCTGCCTTTGCCTCTGTGTCTTTCTTCCTAATTACTGTTTCAGAGTCTAGCGTGCTGTTCTCCTCCACAGATGCATTATAATCAGTGTGTACCTCTCTTAGATCGTCTGTATGATCACTGCACACAGTCTGTTTTGGTTGTTCTCCAACTGAATCTGTTGGCATTTCTAATTGTATATGCGTGGGTGCTTCCTTCTCTTTCATCTGTCTTACTTTCTTTTTCTGTTTTCAGGTTTTCAGTCTCTGCTGTCTCATCATTATTCTCAGTGCCTCAGTATGTAGTCCCTAAAACTAAACACAACTGTATCCTTCTGCCTGTCTGCTGTCTCACTGTTTCCATGAGTATTCTTGTTTCCATGGCCCCCGTTGCTATGTCCTGGCTGGACAATGATCGGAGGTGGAGACGATGACTCACTGAACTTTTTAACCATCACTTTTCCAGTGGTCTTCCTTGCATCGTACGATGTCCCAGGCCTGGGGCTGTGGGGCTGAGTGGGAGTGAGCATGCCCAGTGACACCATTTGCTCTTCACATTCTTGGAAGGCCTCCTGGAGTTCCTGGTCTAAGAACGTGGATGGGGTCAGGGGTCGGTTACTCTGGTAAGGTGTGGCAGCAGGCTGAGTTAAGAGCTGGACATCTGTGGTAACTGGGTCGCAGCCGTGAGGCCTGAGGCAAGGGTAGGGTGACAGAGTTAGGACTATTCAGCCAGACAGCTGCCCATTCCATGATGCCACTGACAGAGTAGACGGCCATGCTCTGACACAGCACTCTGTGATATGCACAGATGACACACAACTGCACTCAGGATGCCTTTTCTAGGATGTAGATTCTCTGTGCGGTTTCTAAGAATATGGGCTGGTTGTTAATGAGCATGCACTCCAAAACACATTACAGTAAGCAGCGTTTTTTTAGTTTTATGCATTTATTTCAAACCCTACTGGCCTTCAGCCTTCAGTATCTCAGTATTATGATATGACTGTCTGATTTTCAGTGTGTACCAAAAGCTTAAAAGTGCTTTACTGGAATTATATATTATTCACTTTAGTCTCGTCATGCTGTAGTTTAATGATATTTGCAGAAAAATAGCAACAAACCATCATCCTGATTACAATATTGGATATTTTCTTTGTTATTGTAAACAGTTTGTTATCCTAAATTATTTAGCATTCATGCCATCTTAATGCAGTTCATTTGTAATGGCTAAGTCACTGCTAAGCCAATACCTGGCATTAAAGGAAAATGAGGGACCATTTGAAGCTGTTATGCTGCTGAGTATATAGATCAACCATTATTATTAAGTTATAAATATTATAATGCATTCTTTTCTAAAGAAATTCAGATAATATGAGAAGGAATATCATAAAGCGCTACACTACAAGGGATCGGTTGCTATGGGCTCTCGTGACTTCCCCGTAAAGACTCTGCCAAGTCTTTGTAAACACATCTGCCCTCACATGTTCACATGGCAGTCTCTACTAAAAGGGCGGAGAAACAAAATAGACTAAACAGTGTGCAGGTGGCCAGGTTTGCTATGCAACAAACGGCTGATTTACAGTGATGTGATTTGAGACCTTCCTGTTACTCTGCAGTGGTCGGTTTGAGAAGCAGGAGCTCTGCTTTATTATTATTATTATTATTGCTTTTGCATCACACAATAATAATTATGCTTCTGGTTGTCAGGAGGCATTAAGGCATCAGAAAAATTAGTGCAATCAACCTCAGACAAAAGCAGAGGGCTCGGCAGCGCTTCAGGCAGAGCATATCGTCAGTGTTCTCACAGCTCACCTAAGCATGAAAAAAAATTACCACGTCAAGGCACCTCAAGTTCACCTCAACAGGCCACAGCGGTCACATCCAGCATACTCAAGGATAATTTAGAAACATTAGATCATCCTGCCATCTACTTGTTCCACTCCATGCTTCCTAATTTAAGTGTTTATCATCACAGCATGCCTGCAGCAGACAACCGTCTATCCTCCACCATGCTGAACCTATGAGGTACCTTGTATCTTGAACCACCAGTGGTTGACTGACTTCTATGTGATGCTGCAGACCCGCCAGCAGGGGGTTCACCTGTTCACATTTCCTCTCACCTGAACTGGTTTTAGCTCTGCTAACAAAGACCCACACACACGCACACACACACACAGACATGCACACACATTCACACATTAAGCAAATCAACAACAGATTTGCTTTCACTCTGACTAAAGAAATTGTTGCAAATCTGGTTCCTTATGGCTTAGATATTTGCATTGCGTAGTTGAACAGGTGTACCTAACTAAGTGGCTGGAGAGTGTAACATAATAATAAGATACTGGATCATGAACCACCATCCACTGATCACTGTAATAGATCATTCACCTTTTGTTCGTTCCAGTGCAATATAATCATTAAGTATGGCAGGCTGCTTATCATAAATAATGAGTGTGTGTCACCACAGCTGAGCCTTTGAAAGTCTAAAGACACTAAAACCACTCACACTACCTAAAACTATTCACATTGTTATTGTCTGCATATGTTTAGCCCACTGCACTCCCACTATGACTGTCAAAAAATGTAAATAAATAAATACATAGAAACTGCAGACGTGCCAGGGAACAACCCCACAACTGTCAACATATTTTGACATTTCTTCCAAAATTTTCTTCTTTTTTTCAGGGATCTATGTTTTCAGTCTTGCTCACTTTAAACTAGCAAGTGGAAACGAGAAAAAAAAAACATAATGCAAACATGAATCTCTTCAAGTCATGAGACAGAGAAAAGGAAAATTCATTTGTTGGGCCTATAAATGACCTACGGCACACAAAGCCAGCAGATAATGCATGGGGGGACATTTATGAAGCCTATTTGGCATCTGATGGAAAAAGAAGAACAGTTGCTCTTATTTTAATCAGCAAGTAGACAAAGAAACCAAACAACTGTAGCTGTTTACATGAGACGCATTTCCTCACTAAGCAAAATAATTAAAAGTCAAACTTTTTGTGTCATTTTGTGATCGTCACTGATATTTATGTTGCCATTAAAAAAAAAAAACTGCCAGGTTTAACTTGAAGCTCTTTTGTCTTTAATTGTAAATTGTGCCACCATCACAGCAACAACTCATACCTGATAATCATCGTCTGATTACTGTGATTATAAATCCAAAAACTAACTGTTAAAACATTACCTCAGTTCTTAAGTCAAAATAGTTAAAAGGACCGTGAAATGTAACTTGGAACCATCACAAAATGATTGCGGTGTTACAAGTACAGTCTGTGTTTGGACACAGTTCTGTTACGCAACGCCACCCGATGTCACCACTTACATAAAAGATTCAATTTAAGGGTGAAGATTTTGTTTAGGGTGAGTGCAGGGTTTCAGTTTAGAGAAGTAGTGATTATGGTTAGTGTTAGGGTAAGTCTCCAGGAAGTTATGTCTTCTGAAGTGTAAAAGTCTGTGCGTGTGTAACCCCTCCACTTACCCCAGTGAGGACTCCCAGATGTTGAGCTCACTGCTGAAATCTAAACTGGGCAGCAGGTCGTGAGGAAACTCAAGCTCCTCCTTGTCCTCCTGGTCTGAAGCCGCACCTTGGCTCTCCTCCACCCCAGTGATGACGGGGATGTCTTGGAGCACGGGCTGAGGTAGCAGATCGTCCTGGCTGGTGGAGACTTCAGTCAGAAGCGCTATGTCGTCCCTCTGGGTCGAGCTCGCAACTCGAGCTTCAGCCTGGGGAACAGTGAAGAATAGCAGTGAGCTACTTGCTGGAGTCTCTGCTGTACAACACACAAGCATGTACTTAGGCAAGTGTGAGCATGTTGCAAGCAAACACAGGAACACCCAGAAATTAATGCTCAAATCCAAACATCACACGAGCGGGTAGCTCCGCCCATGTGTTTATAATGCAAAGGCCACGCTGGTTGAAGTACGTCCTTCAGTTCAGACAGCTTATCTTACACGTCTCTCAACTTGCTTTTCTTATACTATTAAAAGATTATTTCCAGTAATTAATCCTAGCATTTATCCAGGCTCACTGCATGAGTTTAATCTCTCCAGCTTTGTTTACACCCTGCATTTGGGCATGTAAAAACATCTAACTAATTTAAGTATATTATCATAACAGTCCAGTATTTTCCACTTTACAAACACTTCATGGCAAATTTGAGCGTATTTTTTCCCAAGTTTTCCTGTAAGAATAATCATTAACGACAAAACCAGTCTCCCTGGTCGGTGACTCATGCTTTACTTTATCTCAAGTAAGTACTTAAGATGTGTCTTTATCTGAGCCAGTCACTTTTCTAAGCAACCTGAAATCAATGAATTTCTCTGAACCCTCCTCTGTTTTGCTTTCTGCCTGTTCAACAGTCAAATGGAGAGGCTCCAACCACAGCCACACACCTCAACGCCCTCATGGCACACAACACTCCACACTCAACAACTGCTAAACCACAACCCGATAGAATTTCTCCCACATGAGCTGCTCAGTGGATGGAGGTGGAAAGTTTTTTTTTTAATTTAGGTTATTTTTGCTATTTCTTCTCATTTTTTCCTGTGTGCAGGAGCACAGATGTAAAAATGTAGAGCTCTAACGCAGCCCTGTAATATTTTGTGGTTTTGGAATATGGGTGCATGAGTTTTTTGGGGGGGTTTATACAGAGATCATGAGTTTTGGTGAACTGGCCTGTGAGTTGATTTAATGCGCGAGTGTGGATAGAGCAACACCGTGGTAATGGTATCCTTTGAGGATCTGCTGAGATTCAGTATTGAAGCACATTGGTTATTTATGAGCCCTTTGTAGTCAGCGTGCCTGCACACAGTCATTACAAGCAGAAATGAAGATTAAATCGATTCAATGTAGCACTTATATGAGACTGTTTTACCTGCTGTACACCTGCTTTAGTGTTTTCACTCATATCATATAATCATATTAAGGCTGCAAACTCTTTCAAGTCAAACTGTATTGAAATGACTAAACAAAAGATGCTCCAATTTCACTTTAGTGTTGTAGTTCCTCAATGTGGATACCGGAGACACATTAACAAATACATTTGTGTGTGCAGTGCGGGAGGCTCTGAGTCACTGGTGTCACCTGTGTTCCAACTACAAACTGTGTGGTTTACATTCAGCACAGAATGTGCTCACATGAACACACACACACATAAACGTATAAAATCTTGAACAAGAATGGTGTCATGTCATCTTAGTTTATTTTTAAATGTTCTAATTTAGACTCCTTTTTTTTTATATAAGAACCCCTGGCTACACATTTCGTTGCAGATGAGAACATAAAACATTAAAGAATCAGAGTAGAGGAAACTGGATGCAAAAATAAAAGCACTACTGCAGGTATGAGTGTCACTCTGAATGTCTGTGATCGCCCTACTGCTCCAACGTTCTGTATTAATGTTACATATTCAGATTTTAAAACAGTTCCTTCACACCTTAACAGTGCAGTGGTGAACACGGCTTTGTCATGAGAAGACTGTATGTTGCCATTTCTCGAGTTTCCTGTTTCCTGCCTATCATGCATGAGACAGAAAACACACGACCTGTACCTCTGCTGAAATAAACTCAGAAACATTAATGACAAGGAAGAGCACCGGTTACCAAAGCATGCCAAAGTTTACAGCCAACACTCAACATTCACCTTCTTATTGGCCTTTTAGAAGGTCATGAGTGGGGTCACATGTGGAAAGTCAAGAAGGTGGAAAAATCACACCTCCCTGTTCCAGTTAGTATATCCCAACGTGGAAAGCACTTTCAGTTAATATTTAACCCACAGGAACTAAACAGAAAGCAATACTGAAGGACAGCGAGGCTGACTGGCAACTGCTGCCGGTACAGCAGTTACTCTCAATTCAAAATGTCAGTGCTCATGCCCTGAAAAGTCTTAATGCTTTACACATGACTGTTTAAACATGAAAGAGGAGTGCTGAAGAAGGAACAGGCCCGCTCTTCATCCACAGAAACACAAAACCGATCCAACATGTCCACTCTATCCACCCTCCCGCATAAAACACTCCTTTGATTGCACGTCCTACGTGTTTTATCCCATTTCATCCCTCTTGCACTTACCCAGCAGTGTTCTCCACTGTCCTGAAGGTGACTCTACAGTGCAGCTCCTCTGCTACCCTTGTACTATGCTCATTGTGCAGGCAGGCTCTGTGTTTTGAAGGGGGCAGTCGAGAACACAAACATGCTGCAACACATGCTGCTGACGCTCCCTCTCCTCCTCTCCTGTACTTCCTCCTCCTCCTCCTCTCCACAGTCACTGCCGCTCCCCTTTTAAATTTCCATGAGCCTCCTCTGCTTCTTCTAGTGTGTGTGTTTGTGTACTCTAGAAACACTACACTACCAAACCTGCTGCTGAGACTGACTAACTTGACCTCATGGAAGTGCTGAGCATTCTCCTCCCCCTCTACTGTAAAACTCTTTCCACTCAGCTCTCCTTATGTCTCCTCCTCCTCCTCTAAGGACTTTCCCTCTTTTCTTTTCTTTCCTTCTCTATCCACCACCTCCCCCCTTCTCTTGCTGCTGTGTCTTCTGGTTGGTTGCATTGACAGTGCCTCTGCAGGTGAATGCTGGGAATTAGGCCAAGAGTCAGGCCTGCAGTGACCCCCAAAGAGAGGATCAGGTTATGCTCTAGGAAGCTGTGGTTACACACACAGTGGGCAAGTATGCCCTTTAGAGCCACGGCTTGTCCCACTGTCAATTCATGGAATGTCAATTCTGGACAAGAAATGTAACAACATCTTCGTAAGAACTATTCCCCGGAAGACCAACCAGGGCATCTTCCGTAATCAAGAGAGATAGGGCAGTGTACTTAATACACCAGTTCACTGCAAACAACTCACTACTTAAAAGGTCGCAAAACCCAAAAGTTATATTCTAAAACATTTCCCACTGAAATGAGGGGAAAAAACGTGGGTATGCACGCCACAGTTTCTTCCTGCGTTAACCGCAGCAAGTGTGTCAACATCACCACATTGCTATGACAACGCCCTCTCACTATTTCTAAAAGGTTTCACCACATAAATATCAACATTTATCCCTTACAGATTCACTTTTTCTCTGTCAGCTTGACTGGTAACAAAGAACCCACACGGCCATCCATGCCTGTGCCTTGACTGTGAGCCCCACCGTCTAAAAGGCTCATGAAATATCTTACCCATCCCACACACACGAGCTAATACTATCACACACACGCACACATACATTTTGTACCTGTGCGGAGTCATTTTGCACCTGTGCGGAGTCATTTTGCTTTTCCTTAGGTGGAAACAGAACAACATTTTCTGCAGCGCCCTCTTCTGGCTGTAATGAAGGAATGAAATTGCTCAACAAGAGATTTTATAAGGATACACTTCACATTATACAGAAGCAATTATATGCATCGGTGCACTGAAAACAACTCACCACTGTTTTTCAAGAGGAAAAGCATCATGTTAACCACAGTCAGACTGTAAGTACAGTTGGTATGCTCGCTGTACTAGTTGTAAAGTTTGTAGCTCATGAGACAAATGTGTAAATTAATCCGATTAGGTTAATCCCGAATTCCACTGCTTAAGTCCTTCAGTCACATTTTAAATTACGATTTTTCTATAGATTATCTTTTTAAGTTTGTTTGTCTTTTCAAACAATTGCAATATTGCAATAAGGAGACACACAACAGCCTTCTAAACATCATAAAGGGATGGATTACTATCAGGCTGTGCAGCGCTAAGAGTAGCTTATAACACATTTTGTGAATTATTGAATAGCACAACCAATCTTTGCCTTTATCGCAGCTTTACGAGGTTAAATCACAAAATGGGACAAGGCATGTCATCTTATCTAAATGCTCACTAGACAAGCCCAAGCATTTAAAGTCCATATATTTTACTGCAGCAAACAGTTAGTAATCATGCAGCTAAGTGTTAGTTTAGTTAGTGCTTTGTGCTTGAAAGAATTCAAGGTATGCATAGCAGCACAGGGGCAGCAAGTAGCAATCCCAGCCGTCCAATGTCTGCAAGCTTGCCCTTACCAACGTCTCAGTTGTGCTGCTCTCGTTCCCCATGGCTCACCCAGCTGCAGGGCCACAACTGCCCAGATCAACAGCCTCTCACATCAGCTGGCTGTAAGACACTGGCGACAGAGAGACCATCAGCGTACAGCTACCCCTGAGCTCAAGGAGACACAGAGACTGAACAGGGGTCCCTCAATAGTCACAGACTCATGCTTCACAGGATTAGAGGTCTTTGGTATGAGGTTAAACCTGCGTGGAGTGAGAGAATTCTAAGTGTGTGTTGTTGTAGAGATTAGGGATGTCTGATGCAAGACCTACCACCAGAACCAAAGTGCAGGATTTAAGTCTGCTGATGTGGCCTTAAAAGCAAGAAAACAGGATCTTCATTGGTAGAAGGACAATTGCAGTTCCAGTAACTTCCTGTAACCTCTAAAAGACATCAAACAAATAGCACTGACTCTTAGGATAAGAGCATCTATGCATGGAGTCTTTTACTTTAAGCTTGTATATGTGATGCAAATGTTAAATCAAATGCAGGAATACTCTTTCAAAATCATCTTCCTCTCTCATGTGAATATTTGTGTTGTCTGAAATGCAGCTGAGACATTAAAGTGTTCAAGGGAAAGGCTGCTCATGCAGGCCTTGTGTGACTGCAGGGGCTGTATGGTAGCGCTGTGTTTAGTCAGAAAGCACTGACCTGAATTTGCAAGATTTTATAAATAGATATTTGCCCTGTTCTCTGTTGTTAGTTTATTCCAGTCTTCTGCACAGTATCTCATGCAATCTAAATTTTCCAAACAAATGGAGAAGCTGGATAGTCCAGCTGTGCGGGCAAAACACAAGACCCACTTTTCACCTTAAATAATTTTTTTGTCTCACATTTTTATATAAAATGAAGGGAAAACTAATATCATATCCTCACATATTAAATCACACCTATTCTGTGGTGGCTGTGGTGTGCCTGCCTGTTTGCTATTTGTGTGATTGGGGTGTAATTTCAGCCCCTATAGTGACACGTGTGCACTTTAACTGGCAGCAGTGTTTCTGGGCTTTTTTGGCAGCCCAGAAAGCACTGAGGGGAAATCATGTGATTAGTCTGTTGCCAGGTCTCTTCTCACCTCATCATGGCCTATCCATCACTCAGCGTTAGTAATCTTTTAAGTTTGTGGGTTTGGATCAGCGCCATAGGTGTCTTTGCTTAGACGAATATGAGTCTGCCAATCAGCAGGAAAACAAAATGCCAAACTAAACAGCACAACAAATCATTTCTCACGACTTTACAAAGCACTGATTTGCATATGATGATCCAGAATTTCAGGAAAAACAGGTGACGATACCTCACAGTTGATATATTTGTGACTAAAACCATATCCACCAGCATGGCCACAGTAACAGTAAATACACAAACTTAATAGAAAACAGTCACATTAATCTCCGTATAAGCTTTAACAATGCCAGCATGTTTTTTTTCACCCCTCCATTTCCACATATTGACCATTCTGCATCTGAAGGACTTCTCTAAACAAATCAAATAATCCAAAATCTTTAACATAGCTGCAACTCACGAACAACAGACTACTCACCACGCCAAACAAAAGACTTTTTCAGCTACAGTGTGTGCCCCCAACATTGACAAACCCCTCCAACCTGTGTTTACTGTCAGACTCAAGGCCAATGTTTCTGTCCTGTCTTCTGAGGAGCCCCGGTTTCTCTGTTGCTATTTTTTGCACTGAACGCAGGACGGGGACAGAAGTTTGGACAGGATCAAGGGAGGGAGGGGAGGAGACCGAATTGGAGCTGGGGAAGCCATGTCTGCTTAGGGAGTCAGTGGTGGGTTGTAAACAAACAAGCACACTATGGAGGAGGGCAGGGTGTCAGACCCCACGCATCACATAAAAGACTGCAGATGGTGGTAAAGTATTCAGTCTGCCTGTAGCATGCCTTGATATCCAAACCTTTACATTTATTGATGCCTTCATTTTCAGTCTGGTGGTCCTCTTTTATTACCTCCTTTTTAGCCAACATCTCCCTGCAGATTTGGCTGTGACTGACATGTCAGGACAACATCAATAACAAACTGACAGCTGGGAAGAATAACAAACAAGACAAGGACCCAGGTTACAGTTTTGACAACAGAAGGCTTTAAATATATTTTTGGATCCTCTCATCTGCCATCTTCAAAGGCTATTTTCAGCTGAGCGCCCTCAGTGTGTGCTGATATCATCATCCCTATAAATAAAAGGACACACATTATACACACCAAACACACCTGCTATAGATTTCTTTCCTCTTTTATAGGTTTTGGACTGAATGAACCTGTACATGTAAACCATCCATTCTCTTGTCAGTCTGTCTTCCATCTTCCTCCACTATGATCAGCCTCACACTCTCACACTTATACTCAGCTCCTCCTTTCCTCACTCCCTGATCTGTCTCCACAGCTCCTTTTCACTGCTGACATCGCCCCTCCTCCAGCACTTGAATGCACCTTCCCTCTGCCTGCGTTTGCCTTAGTAAAGACTCAGCACTTGACCGGTAAAAACTGTGTTTTTCTTGCATGCTATCCCTGTTCAGTCAGGCAGACATGGATGCTACACTGCAGACAGCCTCTGTATGCCACCTCTCCTCTGTTTACCTTGCTGTGTGGGATTCCGATGCAGCTCCCCATCTTGTATTCCATGTCCTCCTCTGGTGAAGTGACTCTGGCACTACACGGCTTGCAAAGCACCTTTCTGCAGAACTGCATCGTTATCAGTCAGACTCAGCATTGCCAAAGCAGGCAGATCTCTGCAGGAGCTACAGAGTGAGGGTGTGCACGCCTCTCTGTCTGTATGAGTGTGTCCCTCAGTGACTAATAAATGCTCTGCATTGCATTGCCCATGGTGTCCCTGTGACATATATTTACAAGCTATTGTTATATAAAATCTGCATTACGTAAGAAATCCAACCTAATCAAATGAGGGTGGAAAAAAAAAAGAGCCACTCTTTCCAGTCTTATGCAGCCTCGCTCTACATCACTGCACGGGAGAGCAGACTGAAACACTGATTTGGAGGGAAAAAAGCTCCGAGTGGGAGAGAGGAAGAGATGGGAGGCAGCAGAAAGGGTGCCTGTCTCTTTAAAAGAGTCAAGATGATGGTGGTACATCATGATGGATATGTATGATAGTACCATTTAACCAAATTGATCTGATCATACTGAAATGCAGCATTGCTCCCCTTGGTAAATAATTTCATTATACAAACAAACATAAAACAGACTGTGAGAGTTAATAAAGAAGGATAAAGGGAGCAGCTGTGGTTATGTGCCCTTGTGAGACACAATGAAGCCTAAATTGCTCCTGGTGCCAGGCCAGTGCCTTGAGTGACTGCTTGTCTGTGTGTAAATACATTGTAAAGTGCCATAGAAAGGTTAAAAGATGTGATGTGAGGATAAGCCTGCCATTTCAAAGCAGCAGTTGGCTGTTGAGAACTAGTATACCCCTAGTGTGTGTCTGTATGTATATATATATACATATATATACATACAGACACACACACACACATATAGATATACATACAGACACACACACACACACACATATATACACACACTGCTTTTCTGCTTGATTTGTGCAAAATTTGTGGTCTGTTTCACAGACTACCTAATCTGTCACAGGAAATCATGAGAAATGTACAAAATATTTTTAAAAAAAGACAAAGACATATTCACAAAAAAGTATGGAGTACTGACTTACTTGCACCAAGGATATACGGTTATGCGAAAAGGAAGTTTTCACAGGACTCTGTGCAGTCTGTTCAGTAGCTTGAAGAACTGCTTTTAGCAGCAGCTTAAAGCAATAATTCTATCCCATCATTATAGAGGAATTTTATCCCACTCTTCTTTACAGCTGTGCCTCGTTTTATTGCGGTTTGTAGGCATTTGTTTATGCACAGCTCTCTTAAGGGCCTGCCACAGCATTCTGGACTCTGACTGGGCCACTAACACTCTGATTCTTTTTTTTTTCACCCACAGTTGTACAGTTGCTGGTGTGCTTGGGATCACTGACACTCTAGAATACTTTGGTATACAGAGGAGTTCAAAGTCAGCTCAGTGACTGCAAGGTGCCCAGGTCCTGTGGTTGCAAAAGAAGCCCAAATTATCACCCCTCCACCACTGTGCATTACAGTTATATGAGGTTTTTGTACTGATATGCTATGTGGTGTTGTGTATTATGACAAAACTTCCCTTTGATCTCATCTGTCCAAAGGGCATTGTTCTAGAAGTCTTGTGCTTCGTTCAGATACAGCTTTGCAAACCTGAGCTGTGCTGTGTCCTGGAGCAGGCCTAGGATGTTACATCTCTCAGCTGGCCTGGGAATGCCTTGGTTGAGGGTAGTCTTATAAAATCTTCAAACACTTAATAAGCACACAGTTTGTTGTGTTCCAGGAAATTGTACACAACTTTGCAAACAAAAATATGAACTTGACAGTTTTTGATGCAGTTTAATGCAGGTTACCTTCACTCAGTTCTACTTTGCTATGTCAAAGGTCAGCTCATCATATAATCAATATTTAACACCTGGTATAAAACAATTTGAAATTAAAGGCTGTGTATTTTTTTTCTTTATTTAAATGTTAAAAAGCGGTAAAAAAATATATCAAAACAAATGTGCAATAGAGTGATTATTATACATTTACCTTAATTGATAAAAGCATAATACTTCACTGTTATTATGTAAAACATCTAAGAACAATGTTTTCCTAGCAGAAGGCGGCACCGTCTCCCTGTGTCTCCGTAGGCCGAATAATCGGGTCTCTGATGTCAAAGGCATCTATGAGCTCCTGAGAAAGACGCAAAGATTACAATCAACACCAATCAAAACTAAATCTCCATTGCAGCTCCTGTGCTTTTGATTAATCTGCAGCTAACCTTCCATGTTTTCGAGCTGATAGAGAGGATGCACTGTTTACGGCTGGTGGAGCCTCCAGCTTCCACCTCCCCCTCCTCTACAGGTGCTGCAGCATGAAAACAACATGTTTCAGGCATTTTCTGCATCATCCCACAGTCAAAATAGTACAAGTGTCACATCTTCTCACCTATACAAGGCAATTTGTCATCATCCAGATACATCCGCGCCAAACCATCCTGAAACACAAATAACATCGTCACACCTCACAGTCACCGGGAGGCACTGGAGTTCAAGTCAAATCTTCAGGAAGTGCCTTACCCTGATTAGAAAAGACGTGTGGAAAATGTTCTCTACTGTCCGGGAAAACGATTTGGGGTCAATCACGAATTCGTAATATGATATCGGCGAAGTCGCTGTGACAGAAAGAAAGCACACATGAGCAACTAATGGTTTATTCAGCGATGCAATGTCTGCGGGGTCGACTTCAAACTCACGATCGTCTTGGTAATAACTCTTCAGGTATCCCAGAATCCTTTCCACTTCTTTTTCTGTCGCTTCTTGATGGGACTCTTCCATTTTCTTCAGCTAACATAACATTTAATGATGAGTGAGTGGAACAGGTCCACAAAATTGGGACTACAATTTTTTTTTTTTTTTTAAATCAGAAGATTTCATTCATAAGGAGTAGATTTGGATAATAAATGTAAAAAGTGAAGCTGAAAGACAAGTTATGCACTGAAATATGACTATTACTGAATTAAGCCATTTTTACACATGACCTCATATACATATACACATTCACACACAGCACACAGCAGGAGACACGTCCATCAGATGTATTCTCGCTCCTTGAAATGCTCAGTTTGTTACAGGCAGACAGGAAACAGGACACAGGATGCTCGCTCCCTGCGAATGCACCCGACTACATTCTCACATGTCCATCGGGTGACGTAAGCACAAAAAGCACGTTTTCCACACATGCAAAACTGCATGTGTGGAAAACGATTTCAGTCACTTTCGCCCTCATGTCACAGTCACACGTGTATGTATATAACGGCAGTCACGGAAGTGTCATTTCAGCTACCTGAGTAGGCATTATCCTTTTGGCTTCTTTGCTGGGTGCCTTCCTTTGCCGTTCTATCCTCTGTTTTGGGGGAGGTGGTTCTGCATAGAACGAGCCCATCCTGTGCAGAACCACAGGGGTGAAAAAGTCAGTGGCACAAAATGCACATAAGGGATTGCAATCATTTGAAAAATTGAAAAAAATAAAATAAAATAAAAATATCTTTTAAAACACAAGGAACAGTTTATCAAAGTTTACAGATTTAGATGAAGGTGCAGTTATTTTTATTTTATTTTTTATAGTATACTTGAGGAATATGTATGTATAAGAAATGATGTCCATGAACGTAAATTAAGAGACTCGGAACATTATGTAAATTACCACTGTGTTACTCCATCTAATGCCATAACTTGATACTGTGGCTGACGTTGTGCACTTTTGATATGTTAAACCCACGGGTGAGGTTTCGTGCAGGACATCATGCACACATTGCTTAAGACTCGTCCGCTGGTGTAGTAAAATCTTAAAAACCTGTTGGTAGGGCTGTGCCACATCATACTATCCACAATATACTGCTAAACCTTTAAGCTATATAAAAGTGTCATATCCTGATATAAGTGCAAACACAACAGTGACACAATCCCAAACATGTTGGGGAGTCAGAGCAGCATGTTGGCCTCTGATGACCATTTAGAGGGACATGAAAAAGCCCTTCATTGTGTTTGCATGCTGCAATCTTCTATATCATCATAAATATTATTTCCTCGAAATACTGTGATTTAATTTTGAGGCTACATTGTCTACCGCTATTTCTTGCCTTGTGCAAAACACTATGCAGAGTGGGTTTAGATGACTGCTCTATAAACAGACGCATTAAAATGATCAAAGTGACGTTAAAGTTGGAATGTAATGGACACAAGTTGTCTTCTCGTGTTGCTCTATTTCTATTTAAAGCGGACCATCTCTTCAGTGGGAAGAGAAAATGAGCCTGCAGTAGGGTGAGCAACCAGTCGCATTATCATCCATCAATTTTCTGACGCTTGTCTGGGTACGGGTTGTTGGAGCAGCAGTCTAAGCAGACCTCCCTCTCTCCAGCCACCTCCTCCAGTTCTTCTGGGGGACATCAAGGGTTTCCCAAGCCAGCCATGAGACCAGCATGTCCTGGGTCTGGCCCAGAGCCTCATTTCCACTGCTTGGATCCGCGATCTTGTTCTTTCTGTCACTACCCAAAGCTTGGGACCATAGCTGAGGGCAGGAACATAGATCAAATAGCAAATTGACAGTTTTGCCTTCACGCTCTTCACCACAATGGACTGGTGCAGCACCCACATCACTGCAGATGCAGCCCCAACCCATTTGTCAATCTCCTGCTCGACTCTCCCAAATCACCAAGGATACTTAAACTCCTCCACCTGGGACAGTAACTTGTTCCCAACCCCGAGTGGGCACGCCACCTTTTTATTTAATTTTGCGTTTGTGACTGATTACTTTTTTCCCTTTTTTTTTTTTTTTTTAACTCTAATCCAACATTGGCAGTAAGGTCATATTTTGTTCCTGTTTGTCCACATTTACAAAGCATCAATCAACATGGTAGGAATGCACCAGGCAAAGTGTCTACGACATGATTTTGTAGCTCTTTCTCACAGCAGCTGTCACCCTTGCATTACTAAGTAGTCTCATATAAGTGCAAACAGATTCAGTTAGGGCTGCAGTTGGCTGAGTCCTTCTTCCCCTTTACAGCTTTCCTTAACTTAATATTTTCCAAGAAAAAAGTAAGAGACGGGACAAGTGTTAAGGAAAAGACACAGTATGCATTTTCATGACTATTCAACGACAACCTGGTTCCACTTGTCACTTTCGAAGGATGTCGTAATTACTGCCAGCTAATCTGGAACCGCTTATTCTATTTTTATGGATTGGTAGAGGACCACGTGTGCTTGTCCAAAGAAAATCAACAACTTCCATGTTATCGATCACTTCTTCACATAACGTTGATGGGCTTTGGTTACCTGGCAGGCAGATAAAGCCAGTAAACAGACTTGCTAAATCACTCACATGTAGTGGAAAGAGGGTGCCGTCCTAAAGCAGCACTCTGCTCTCCTGGCCACTCGGTGCCAGGCGTCCTGAGGCAGGTAGCCATCCCCCGCGTTCTGCTGCTCGTCCTCGTCATGCTCTAGCCGGTTCAGACCCATGAACGACAGCTGTAGAGAAACACAGATATCACGATATCACCACTGCGGTGTATGATGCTTTGGAAGCTGTGCTAGAAACTCAGATTTGCTGCATACCATGCTTGTTAAATTTATTAGTAATTGTGTCTGATGTTGCTCCCATCAATGATCAGGAAACAACTACTACAAAGCTGCTATAACTAATATATTATCATACAGTTGCATATTTATTAATTCATATTCATTTGGAGCTGTGTCTGGCCATCAAATGTATCCGAGTCCATTAAACAGTCTCCAGTTAGCTCTGTTTTGATCTCCTTGTCTTACTATTAGGTGACAGAAAAGCATGCACATCTCGAGCCATAAATATGGACAGAAATGCATGACTGTATGAACTGTATGGACCAACTATGCACACTGACATAAAGTATATACACAATACAGCATTCATACTCACAAGATGCTCAGTAAAAGCAGTGGGATCGAAAGCAGTTCCCTCAGAGAACAGCTGGCTGGCTTTCTCCTTGCCCAGGTCTGTAGCAACAACAAGAAGCTGTGCATCCAGGGCAGCTTCCCTCGCCTGGCGAACTGCCAAAAAGTACCAGGGTAAAGTCTAAATGATCAGTCTGTAGGGCTGCGTCATTCATAGTCACTGTAAAGGAGCCCATATTCAAAGACTTCTGTGCTTGTATCAGACCCACCATCTTTAAAAAGTTTGTTTGCTTCTTCTAAAACCTCTGTTAACTTGTTGTTGGATGGGCTCAGCATATCTTCCCTGTTCTCTGAAAAACAAAACAAGAGGAGCACAACAAGGATTTGTTTGGAGTAAACAAATCAGCAACTTCAGACACCTCCGATCTGCCGGCCTGCAGCTACTCACGCTGTACGGAGCTGATGAGGTCTCTGTACTTGCTCCGGATTTCTCTCCTGAGGCCCTGGTCATTGTCGTTGTCTTGCAGGTCTGTCGGGACACTACCACAGCCAGCCTCGTCCCCGTCACTTTGTTGCTGATCTGCTTTCCTTCGGCCCGCAGAGCCATTCTGCCGGGGAGCTTCCTCGTCACCGCCGCCTCTGGCTCTCTTCATCTTCAGTCTCGCACTAGGTCGGCTCTGCTTTCTGAAAGGGAAGCGAGCTGACGGAACTCAGATAAACATAAACAAAGCGTGTTTCTACTGGTGAATATGGCTAGTTATTACCTCCTAAAACGAGTCTTGAAGAAAAGGTGCAGAAATGGTCTGTTTACGGATTACAGTCTCAAGATGTTTGGCATCTTGTCGCTATGTTAACCTAACACGCCACACCGGTGTTCTCAAAGTTTAGCCAAAGACCTTATTTAATTAAAAAAAACAAGATAAAAATCCGCATACATTAGCGCTCACAACGTGGTAGACCCATCACAAGGATGTAAAACACGGATTAGCGTTTAAAATTTTTTTACAAGCAACTTATCGGTATCATACAACATGAAATAAGCTTAAATCTGATCATAACTATTGCGGCTTTTGGAAAACAGCTGCTTTCTCACGCCAGCCTTCACGGTTCAGTCAACTAAGCAACCCTGCCATTCCTGCGAACGCGGAAGTACTGAACAGTTTGCCATCTCGCTTCACCCTGGTTTGTGCTAACGATAGCCGACGTTAGCTGGCAAAAGCAAGAGCCTCGGGATCTTAGCAGAAGTGTAGGACATCTGATCCTCAGGGCCTGGTAAAGTCTGGGCTAAATGCAAAAACACAGCCTGTTCTGAGCGTTACAAAATCCACCTCTGCGCATTTTTACCGAGATTACTTCAACATACCTGTGAGGCAAACAGACACAAGGCGCGCCAATTGGGTGTCAGCGAATCCGTAATAAACGAAGATAGTTTGGTTTTGGTTCTCCAATTTTTAAAAAAACATACTAACAAGCTGATGCGCTATTTTCTGTTGCAACTCAAAATTAAATGGGCATTATTTACATTACACACAACATGATGGCACAACACAAATAATGTATTTGCATAGTAAATAAATTACTTTGTATTTAAACTGTTGCAAATGACTTATTGGCCTAAAATCTGTCAATGACATATCTCAAATATATCTCTCATGAAGGATATCAAGTCATTTTCAGCCAGAAACAACATTCCTGACAGAAGACAGAAGCTGCAATCACTTTTTGACCAAGTGACTTTTATATATTCTTTGTTTATCAGGGTAAAAACTGTACTTGACACTAAAAATTGATTATAATGTAGGTGCAGTAATGCGGAGTAGAAAAAATACCTGCAAAACAGGTAAAAAAAAAATTATATATAAGCCGCCATAAATCTTTTTGACTACAGTCTATTTATCACTATAAGCACAGACGTTGCGCATCAAAAACACAGATAAACATCAGCAATCACTTATTGGTAGACAATCTCTATTTGGCACAACACCCTGCATAAAAATAAATAAACTGTAATGTACTTTTAATTCCACATGGTTAGTCAGTTTTCTGACGCACCAATAGGAAAAAAACGGATGTCTTTTTGTTATTGTTCTTGTAGGTCGAATATGAAGCTAACTTCAGCAGACGTCAGCAGTCTGTTAGGCTGAGGTCGAAACACGTGATCAAGACATTAGCCCGGAGTTTGGAGCCACTCACCGGCGGATGGTGCGCCAATAAATATCTGAAAATATCCACCCTGTTTGAGCTTTGGTTGCCATGGTATCCATATACGGCACTTGCGTCACGTCCAGCTGCCGTCGGACTTTTTCTTTTCTTATTTCTTCTCACAACGGCACAAATGTAAAAGTAGGTCATTATTTTTCTTTCTTTGAAAAATGACAGTATATTTTTATACATAAATGTGCACGGGTTAAGTTACAGGCTTAAAGCCTCACTCTTTCAGTGCGTATAATGTTAATTTATTAAGATACTTTTTAAAAGTCCATTCTTGACTGCAAGCGCTTAACACTTTCTCTTGTGTTTTTTTTAAATAAACAGTCTTTTAATTTAAATGTCCCACTTGTCATTGCTTGCAGCTGATATAGAGACAATTGATGAGACATTTATTGATCGCTAATTGTCTGGAAAGACGCAGCTAATCCTCTCCTGACCTCTCCGTGCTGCAGACTGCGTCGAAGCGCTGTTCGGTAGCACCTGTGGGCACCTGGACCTTGCAGCCAGGTAATTTAACTGCTTGTTTTGATTTTTTTAACGATGGAGAAGCTGAGGTCCAGCTCCCCTGTGCTCCGTTTGGACCTGAACAACTTCGAGTCTCCCCGAGCAGAAAGGAGCCGGTATGTTTTAACGAGCCCTCGCTCCCTGGAGTCTTGCGCACGACTCGGTGTGAAACCGGTTCAACTTCTAATTAAGTCTCTAAACGATTTGATTGCTGAACAACGGGACGCGCCGTTTGAGGCGATGAGAGTCATGCATGAATCCTATGAAAAGGAGAGGCTGAAGCTTTTACAAAAGTGCCGCCGGGAACGGCAGCGGATTATCCAGGCGGCCGGGGACAGGCGGCCATGCAGCAGCAAAGCCTCAGGCTTGGAGGTGCTGCCTGACTCCAAACTGAAAGACCACCCAACAGAAAAACCCTATGCAGATCTCCGCTCTGAAGAAAATGCTGTTAGCAGGACCTCCTGTTCTGTTCCTAGCAAAAGGGACCCAGACAGGAGCACAGTCTGCAGCTTCAACCTGGGAGACCTCATACACTCCCCAGCTACTGAGAAGAAGCTGCAGAGGCTCACTAAGGACATCCAAAAGCAGATGTGTGTCACAGTATCGGAGAGAGACCAGAAGATAGCTGCTCTCATGATGGTGAAGTATGAGGAGGAGCAAGCTCGTCTGAACCTCAGCCAGAAGGAGGAGCAGGAGCGACAGGAGGCCCGCAGGAAGGAGGGGGCTCAGCAGGCTCAGGCAGAAAAAAAGAGGAGGAGGAAGCTGAAGCAGAGTATGAAACGCTGGCATGAGGAGCTGGAGGCCCGCAGGAGGCTGAGGGAGGGTCGGGAAAAGGAGAAAGTGGAGCAGCTTAAGCAGGAGGCTCTGCTGCAAGAAGACCACTGGAGGAGGCTAAAAGAGGAGGTGGAGGCACAACGCAGGGTGAAGATGGACCGTGCACTGAAAGAGGCGGAGGAACGCAAACGCTACCAGGAGAAGCTGCTGAGAGAGAAAAAGGAGGTGGAGAAAAGGGAGCAAGAGAAGGAGAGACAGGTCGCAGTGGAGAAGGAGGAGAAGGCCCTGAGGAGTAAAATGCTGAAGGAGCAGAAGGAGCGGAAGAGGCTGCAGGAGGAAAATCGTAAAGAGCTGCTAAGACACATCCTGCTGAAACAGCAGGTTGAGCAGCAGGGGGAGGAAGAGGAGGCACAGAAGAGGAGCAGGCTAGAGGAGAAGTTGCAACAGTCCTGCCAGAAACGTGCCAAGTCTGTAGAGGCGCGGCTCAGGGAGATCCAAGAGCGAGCGGCTCAGGAGGAGGAGCTGATGCAAAGAGCGCAGCTGAGGGCCAAGCTGCAAAGCATCCAGCAGCTCACACACAAACAGATCCTGGTCCAGCTGAGCCAGCGACGTATGGAAAGAGCTGCCCTACACACCTCAGCGCAGCACAGACACAAAGCTCAGCAGACCCATGAGCACAACAGATACAGGCAGCGCTGCCACCAGAGGCTCAGAGAGACGATACAGAGAGAGGAGGAGGCGATGAGGAGAGTCAGAGAGAGCCGCATCTGCACAAAAGAGTGGAAGAGGGAGCGGCTGAGAAGGCAGCGAGAGCAGATACAGGAAGAGGCGCAGAGGCTGGCTCGGGCCTCCTTTCACATGAGGGAGAGAGTGAGGCAGCAGACACACAGTCGAACCTTTGATCAGATGGCTCTGGAGGCTCAGCTGACTGCCTCTTTAAACCGCATGAAATTGTGAACTCCACTCACATTTGCACCTATACACTCACCCAGAGCTGCTTAAAAGGATGAGCAATGAAATAACAGTTCCAAAAACAATACAGGAAAAGACCGCTCTGCAGGAACAGCGGTGGTTCCTCAAACATTTTTATACTGTCTTCACAGATAGATAGCTACTTTATTGATCCAGAAGGAAATTAGGTGTAATGCCTTGTTAAACTCCCATCATGTCTGTTAATCACGTAGAAACACAATCATTTATATTTTAATCCTTGGGTTGTTCTGACCCCTGAGATGAGAAATACAGCTGTATAAAATTAATAATTTTATATAGAGACATATTTATGTTGAAGCAGTTCATACTGAATGATCCAAGATCACATAACTTGCGCAATCCCCCATTCAATAAGTGACAGATGCCAAGACATAAGGGGGGAAGAGATTTTTTGTTTTGTTTTGTTTTACTTGCAGAAGCAACAGCGAATAGGGTTAAACTATAGCCATCAGACATTTGAAGGCCAATGGGTGCAGCTTTTAGCTGCCAGTGGACTGCAAATAAGAGTGGAGGGGATAATTTGGAGTGGCTAAATAGGAGTCAAAGTACAACACTACAGCAAAGCTCTGAATGAGCTACCAGGGCATACGAGGCCAGACTTGTAGTTAATGTTTGGCAGACCATTGTGTTAGTCTGACTAGTAGTGGTGTCTTTAAAAAAAAATCACACATCAAAATTTTAAAAAGCCTTTACTCTCCCTCTTTCCAGTGGGGTTCCACCTACAGCAAGCTTCCACCAGTGAGACTCCACCAATAGGAGGAAATAGGTGTCCAATAATGATATCAACAGAAAGCCAATAATAATCAAAATGAAACAAGCAACACTCAGCAGCATCATCCACAGACAACATGACGGCATCTTTAAAGACAGATATGGTTCATTAAAAAAAATAAAAACAGTAAAATCCACGTCCTCAACTGAGCCAGGGTTTGGTGGCTGGAAATTTATAAGTCCAAAAACCTTCCCTTTGTCTGTCACATTTTCATATGGAAAGAGGAATGTGGTCAAATCCAAAGGCTTGTAAGTAGATGGGTTACAATTATGGACAGGTATTTTCTAGCCACGGGGTGATAAATGTTGCCTGTGCATGTTTTCATATGTGTGTTCATATATGGACTGTGCTTGGAGCTTAATGAATAAAGGAGAAACTTAAATGTAAAATATCTTAATTTTGAATGTTTATTTCATATCTGTTCTGTAGTTCTTCTTCAGCTATTCAGGGTAGCTGATAAAAGGTGAGCACTCCACAGTCCTGCATGCTGACCATAAGAAGTGAACAAGCCTGAGTCTGAGCCTAAGTCACTGCTTATGTGATAAAAAAAAAACAAAAAACAACTAAAACGAACCGAGTATAAATTAATCAAATAAGCCATTACAAAACAAAAAGGCATGCTTGTATTTCACATTTCAATATTTCAGGATCTCATTTGGCTGCAGTGATGAGCACCTCACAGTGAGGAGGTCATGGGGTCAAACCCCGGGGTCATTTTTGTGCAGAGTTTGGATGTTCTCCCCGTGTCTCCAGTATTGTCCAAGTGTCCCAACTTTGTTCCACTCTCCAAAAACAAATGCCGAGTCGAGTGATGATTGTAAATTAGCAGTAGCTGTAGATGTGAGTGTGAATAGTTGCACGTGCCTCTGTGACAGCAGTTAGACTAGCAACCTGTCCAAGCTGTCTCTCACTCAACATCAGCTGCATCACAAACTTATTTGGATAAACTGTGACAACAAATGGATGAATTAACAAAACACTTGTTATTCTGTATTATTGCACATTTATAAACTAAAAATATGGCCTTTATTTCAAACTCTTAGCTATGCAAGCAAAATAATAAGCCCTGGATACCTTTTTTCCAGGTGAGAGAGAAAGCATCAAATTACTTGGTTGTTCCTGTTAATCTATCCAGTTACTGGGATTTTACATCAACATGGCTCACTCTCAGAGGATCGCGGCAACAAACAAGACCTGTTTTTGTTTTGCCAGAATGGAAACTCAGTCCAACCAGGACGATATATTAGTTACCTGATTCTTTAACACCTACTGGAAAGCTTTTTGATAACCAAACAATAGCCTGACTCAAAGCCAAATTTCACTGTAGTAACAGGACCAAAGCAGACTGTGCCAGAGCACAACCTGTCCCCAAAAACTGTGGCATTCAGTACAGTACAGTACAGTACAGGTGCTCTGAGTTTTCCTTTCATATCTGGTGGCACCACACCCTTCTAAACAAATTTGCCCTCATGTTCTCTTTTAGTCATCATGGAGTCCAAGAGCCAGCACCATCGGAAGTCCCACACCAAGGATGAGAGTGAGGCTCTCCAGTAGCCCCAAGTGTCCATGTCGGTGGGTTTCAGCTCCAGACTGCTGCTCGGCGTCAGAGGTTGGTTGACCAGTCCTGTTGCTGCTGACCTCCGGGAGAACATGCACTGTGGCCACATAGAGAAAAGTCCCCGCTGAGAAGAGCATTCCCACTCCGGTTGCACTGAGCTGATTCTCAGATGAACTGCCAGACTGCAGACACAGCACACATCAAGTTAAATAATCTGTGTAACCACTGGGATTAAATCCCTCTCCTTTCAAACAGACGTGATTACTGCACTGTGCGTTCTTACTGCATATAATATGAAGTAGGTGGCGATAGCAACTATAGGTGCTGCCGCTGAGAAAGCCAATAAGTGTCCCTGAATGTACTTCTTCTCGAGGCCTCCGTGCATCAGAAAGGAGACCAACCCAAAAGCGGCAGGTGCCTGGGAGACAGGAAAGACGGCCAAGCGCCATTATCAGCTCTGTAACATTCTGTTTGTCACCCATACAACTGTTTATTTCACTGAAATGCTCTCTCACCTTGTGTAGAATCACAGCAAAAAATACTATAATTTGTACTGTCACTTGACCCGTGGCCACAGCAGCACCCAGAGCAAATCCATCAGCTAAATGCAAACAAAAAAGTTATTACTGAAATGATCTGCCTACTTCTTTAATGCGGATTTGTACTTCAGTCAGTACTAAGACATTTAGTCTTTAAGAATACATGACAGAAGATTGTGGTTTGATCTGTTTAATTGTTCTCAAGCTAGGTTTTCCCTGTTTAAATAACTTTGAAGCTAAAGCCTGCAGGCTGTGCTGCAGACTCAGGGAAGAAAGAAGAATCACATGCGGAGTCACACGGGGGCATGAGGAAGTTCAGATTTCTTGTGAACTTTCCACCCCTGCGTCCTTGAAGGCAGTAAGACACTGCCTCAAGCAAACACAAGTGAATAAACAGAGTAAATGTTTGTCTGGGTCACGTACCTGCAGCGTGAATTACCAGCCCCAACGTGGCTGTGACGTGGACGCTGTTGGGCAAAAGTGTCGTCTGGTCTGAAATTAGACATTGCACATGTCGGGGTGGTTAACAACTCTGTGGAGGCGACAGTGTGCAAAGTGAAGCTGGTGTGAGAGGTCTGACAACTTGCCACGTGCAGAGAGATAGTTTCCTAAATGATCGACAACAAACATGAAGGTGAACCCCAACGTTAAAGCCAGCCCAATAAAGAACCGGGGTGGAGAGCCTCCCTCTGTGGGAGCCCCATTTCCTCTACTGGAATTCAGACCGGATGGCACATCAGAGAGTGATGAGGATGCTGAAGGCGGAAGATAAAGAGCTTTTGATGAGCATCATTTTCATCACCACCTGCCTCATCAATCATCTAGTGGTTACAATCAAACACATGGAAATTTGGTGGGTTTAGCCCCCCCCCCTTCATGTGTGTGTTTGATGTTTCCTGCTCACCTTTCCATGAATCTTCCAGTAAACCCACTCCCTCTGGGATGGTGATGGCCAATGCTGTCCCACACAGCAGACCTGCCCCCAGGATGGAAACATACTGCAGGCTTTTCTGAGGGCACATGATTTCAGCTGATGACCGGGCTTGATCTCACAAGTGTTACTTGTTCAGCAAGTTTTCAAAACAAGAACTCAAAACAGCATGCGCATTATGAGGGCATAAAGTCAGGATTAAAGTAGATTCGTATGGACTGACGCCACACTGTAGTGATAAAGACTTACCGCAGAGAGTTGGAACAACAGTGGGATGAATCCAAGTAAAAAGGTGCCTACAAACATCGCCACAGATATAAATGTAATAGTGAGCCCTCCGTCCATGGCGACGATTTCTTCCTAACACAAATGATTACCCGGTTCGCCGTTTTGCTTTCCTTTCATTTCAGTGTTAGATCTCACCGAGATGGTGTGTTCTCATAGTGTCGCTGGATTTAATCTCTACTATCAGAGCAGACCAGAGTGCTGTTCAGCCTTTCCACGTCGCACCGCCGTGGCGCCCCCGCTGCCCTCCCCAGCGCCGCCTATTGCACCACAGCTCCCTCCCAAAGCAGCACCAAGCGTCAGACAGCGAGAACTGCACCCCGAGCCTTACAGTAAAGAGAAAACAACATGCATCTATGCCTCAACGAAACATAACCTGCACCAGTTTTGACTCTGAAGAGGCTTTACGCGTTCAGTTTAGGCTGTAGGCTACTTTATGCCAATATAGCTGCAAGGAGTGCTATCACAATCAACAGCTATTATACACTCACCATCCACTTTATTAGGTACAGCTGTTCAACTGCTCTTTAGCAAATATTTAAGTCAATTTCACAGCAGCAACTTAAGTGTATTTACACACGGAGACCTGCTGAAGTTTAAACTGCACATCACAATGTGGAAGAAATGTGTTTTAAGTGACGTTGAATGTGGCATGGTTATTGGTGCCAGATGGCCTGGTCTGAGTATTTCAGAAACTGTTCCACAAGCTTTGTTAAAAGAAAATGATCCAGAAAAAAAAATAAAATTCAGTGACCTGCAGTTCTCTGGGTGAAAATGCCTTGTTGATGCTAGAGGTCAGAGGAGAATGGACAGACTGCTTCAAACTAATAGGAAGGCAGCAGTTGCTCAATTAGCCACTCATTACAACCTAGGTAGCAGAAGCAGATGGGCTAAGAACAGGAAACTGAGGTTACAGTTTGGACAGCGTCACCAAAATTGGACAATAGAAGATTGGAAACATGTTGCCAAGTCTCAATTTTGGATCAGAATTTGGCATAAGCAACATGAATGCATGGATCCAACCTGCCTTGCATCAATGGTTCAGGCTGGTGAGGGGTGTAATGGAGTGGGGGACATTTTCTTGGCACACTTTGGGCCCCTTAATACCAACTGAATATGATACAAACACCACAGCCTACCTGAGTATTGTTGCTGACCACGTCGATCCCTTTATGACCAGTTCCCATCTTTTGACGGCTGCTTCCAGCAGAGAGTCTGAACAACAGTGGTTAATGACATGTCACGAAGCTCAAATCATCTCAAACTGGTTACTTAAACGTGGCAGTATAGGCAGCTCCAAAGCAAAAGGGGCTCCAACCCAGTACTAGCAAGGTACAACTAATGAAGAGGCCAGTGAACATGGATTGGCAAGGCTAGCCACCATAAACCCGTATTCACAATAGACCAATTAGGACTGTAATAGCAAAACCCTGGTGGTATTGAACTGAACACTAATTCATGTCTTTCATGTTCAAGTGAACAAAATTATTATACCAAAGAGACATTACTTTGAATTCCTATACCAGGGGATGGTTGAACAAAAACTATTATCATGGGTGATGGTTGCCTGCTCACCCACTAAGCCCAAACCATTTGCCATGTGGCGGAAATGCAGCTTGCCTGAGTTTGAGTCTGACCTGTGGCCCTTTGCTGCACGTCTTCCCCGTCTCTCTCCCCACTTTCCTGTTAATATTCACTGTACTGCTATACATTAAAGACAAAAATACCCCCCAAAAAAATATCTTTAAAAAAAAAAAGAATGTCCTCATCAAAAATGCTGATTAAATACACATTTATTGCTGAATGAACTCAAGGGAAGCACAGATATACAGAATATATCTGCTGCACAGACGGACCATCGGAAAGAACGATACATGCGTCAAATCCTGATATGACATTGTTACTCTTAATAGCTAGAATGATCTAAACTGAGGGAAAAAAAGCAAAGCACAAATTAAAATAAAAACAAGACAAAATAAACAAACCACACACAAACATACAAAAACATTCAGTGTAGTTTTGAGATGCAGAGACAAAGAAACAAGCAGCTTCTGTTAGCGCTCAGCTGATTACAAATACAACCCCATCATTTGTAGTCTCATTTATAGAGACCTTCCAGAGATAGTAGGAAAAAAAAAAATCATCATCATCATCATCACAGACTTAGAATTAGCAAAAGACCACCAGAAATCACTGAAACCATCAAACTAACAAATGTAGATCTATATGCAAATTAAAGACAAGAGTACAGGGCTGCACACTAGTAAGTCTGAATACAGTATAAAAACTTTCAACTTCCAGGTTAGTGAGAGACCTGTCCCATTAAAGCTGTTATTATTAACCCAGCAGCAAAAGAAAAAAAGAAGAAGATATATTTAACTACATTCATTGCTTAGTGGAAACATGGAAATGTTAGTTAAGCTGAGATTTTAGGAACTGGAAAAGACAGACACATTCAGAGATTTCAAGACAGCTCAGAGGTATAAAAATTAATCCATATAAAAACTAAAATCACTTTATCATGACACAAAGAGCACAAGAATCAGCAGTGTCAAACAATTGTCTTGTTAATACCATGATGACAGACCTATATGTGGTGCAAATACACCAAGGTGTGCCCTTTTCTGTCATTCATACAAGTGGAAGATCAATTACTGCATATTTTTCACTGTGGTTTCAAAAGCAGCTGCAAAATATGCCTTTTCTTTTAAACATGATCCCATAGTACGTGGCCACCGTGCTTTGCCTTTAATCAGTGGGGTAGCTCATAGTGCTGCAGTGCAGTTTTCATTTTTAAAGTATTTTGATTAGAGTCAGTGTGTTTCTCAATCCAGTGTGGTGTTTTTAGTGCATGCCTATTTATTCAGTGCTCACAATTCCCTCGTAACAATTCAAGAAGAAACATGAACATATTTTTCCTTTCTGGTTTCCTCCTTTCCTATTAAAGACGAGTATGACAACAAATCGAGCTGGACCTCAACCACAGTAACTGTTGCACTCTTGTGCCCAAGATTCAGTTATAGAGAAGAAGAAAAAAAAAAAACTATCCTCAATGACTACAGTAAACTACCTAAATGACAGTGCCTACATAAACATTGTAGAGGGCCTGACAGAGGGCTGAGATGTTAATTGATATTATTCATTAAACTTAAAAAAAATAAAATAAAAAAAAATTAATAGCCACGTGAACTAAGCCCTAATTTAAAAGAAACTTGAATGAAAAAGTAAACACATGAACAAAAAGAAATGAGAACACATAAAGAAGCAAAATCAGTGTCATCTGAAACTGAGCTTCCTCTTAGTTAGAACATTCACAGGCTCTCAGCCTGTAGTCCTCCTGCATCAGCCGTGCAGGGGTTTCTTTCCCCTTTTGGAGGCAGCATCAGTAGCAGCATTCCAGCTGCAGTCCCAACAATGTTTTAGACTTGGAAACTAAGATCATTATCAGTGTAGTGTGCCGAGACACGATTTCTCTTTTTCCACAGCTTAAAAGGGGTGTATCAAGCATGACAGCATTTAAACCTCCATCCCTACCAATAAATACATGTCAAAAAGGCTATTTTACAAATCCAGAGTTTTATAGCTATACAGTGTCAAAGCTTCCTGGAGTGTTTATTAGTTTTCTTCTTCCCCTGGTTACAACTTTAAAATCTTGTATGGAACTGGAAGAATTATCTAAGACCATCTCATCTGGACAGATCAAGCTATCCGGCATGAAGACTACTCCAATCCTCCCATGTTCCCATTCTCTCCTAATCTGCTTATTCAGGGGAAGCATCTAATGCAGTAAGCAATATTGGGAAAGGATTATGGGAAAAGCTCGCCACCTTTTTGAAGTTGTGTGCCATACTGCCGTACCTTAGTAAAACTGGAGTTTACAGGTCCTGTCATTCGAGTGCAGTAATACCAATAAGGTGTTTTAAGGAAAAACAGGCAGAACATCACTCCCCTTACAAGACAAGGCAAAGACTTCATTTGTGCATAAATGTCTTCTTTCCATTGGTCTATAGAAAGTAACTGGGGTGTGCCTCAGTTTTGTCGGGGCACAAAGATGTCAGAGTAGATTCCCTCTGCAGTAGGTATGCATAAGATGTGGCCTCATGAGGCCCAGTAAAGGAGATGCGAGTCTTTGTGCGGCAGTCCATTTGTAGTAGACAGGGTGCTTATGCTTAGGTTAGTGGAAGGTCCCCGAAGGAGGCTGAGATGTTCTGGAGAACCACAGGTTCAGTTCTTCATTTAATTCACTCGTTCAGTGCTCTCCTCAACTAATACTTAGCTTTCTTCCTTTTTCCTTTTCCACGTGGTATCATTACCGCACTTCGTTATCAATTAGGCTGTCCTCACCAGACTGGAAGTCCTCGTTTAGGCCACGGTCAACATTGATTATTTGCTCGTCCTGTGAGGACCCCTGGCTGTCGTCATCACCACTGGCAGAACCAGCCTCATCTGAATTTAGCTCTTGTAGTACCTGAGCAATGTACTGTAGGATGTAGGGGAGAGACAGAAATGAAACAGGGTATTACAATTTGGTCACCAAACACAAATCACAAGGGAGTATTTTAGATATTACAAAAGGACAATATGGTTTTTAAACACGGTAAAAAATGATCTGAATTAAAGTAAAGCCTCAAATAAAACTAATAATAATTCTGCAATAAATCTAGAAGTATTTAACACATCTTTTCCTTTGTTTTTGGCTTTCATGATCAGCCGCTAAGAGCCTTGGCAGAATGTCCTCCATTTAACCATCTTTTGATGCTGAGGCTTGTGCTGACATTAACTAAAACCACTGAATACATACCGCTGCCTTGCTGGCAGTAGTAGTGGCCACTACATCTCCATTTTCCACTCCGTCCGTAACCTGGGTTTCAGTCTGACGGAGATAAACACACCCAAAATAAGTTGTTAAACATGATTACTGGTGTAAAATGGTAGCATGGATAATTTGGAAACTAATAAACAGTAATATGCTATAATAACATCTCTTAACCTTGTAGTTGTGAGCACTGAAATATTTAAAATATCCAAAGATGACGTGACAGAGGTAAATGATGATTGTGATGATCAAAACCACAAATGTAAACATAGATGTTGCCGCTGAAAACCCTGGAAGAAAGAAAAAGGAGAGACATTTATTTTACTGGCACTTGTGCTCCATAAATAAAACTGGGCGTATGTTAAGGACAACAGTGGCCTCTAGATGGAGCCCTCTTCTTACCCAAGCGAACAGTGGAGAAGAACAGAAGCCAAAAGAGACAAAGAATGGGAGCAGCCACCACTTGGTTGACGGCTCCAGAATGGATTTTCTTGTCCAGTTTAGATGGCAGATAGGCGTAGTACATGTTGTATCTGTCTGCGAGGTGTTTTAGCAGCATGTACATCAGCCCTGCACAGGGAACAGAGGCAAGACAATCAGTGGAGGTAATCCAATTAGGCCTGTTGATAAGCCACTGTACGAAGAACAGAATCACTGTACATGCCCTCTACATGTTTATCCTGCAGTAATTGAATCAGCAAACTACGACAAAGTGAAACAGAAGTAAGCCAGCAGGGCTATTAAACAGCAGAACTTACCAAAAGGGACTATGATTGGGCAGGTTATGCTGTAGGTCATGACCACAGTGAAGACACACATCATCCAGGCATAAGCTGCACCAAACTGGAACTCATAGGCTTGGTGCTACAAAGAGACAATGAACAACTTAAAACACAAAAAAAATTCTCTCAGCAATATGTGGTATTTTTTCTTTGATTAGTAATCTATGTATAAAAAGTTGCATTACGTAGTCTTCATTGTTTGATTTCCCTAGCACACACTCAGCACAGACATAACTAATAAAAAGGTACAGCAGCAGTGACACAATGCATGACCAGAGAAAAGATGCTAATATCACACCTACAATCACAACAGTTAATGAATAATGTGATTTAATATATTACTTTAATCTAGTATGAAAATTGTCAGATGCAAATTTCCAAATGGTGAATGAGCTTATTTCAATAGCATTCCAAATGCACAAGAAAGAGAGAAAAATGTGATTATTTTCAAATTAAGAGCATGAATGTGCATATTATTTATTGTATCTACTGAAACAATTAATTGCCCATTCAGTTACAGAAAAGATGTACATGTACTAGATTAACTACACCACATTATTAAGTCTTAAAACTCATTTGGACTCAGTGAATATGAACTCAGAGGCCACACTAACCCTTTTGACATTCCTTCTATCAGCTGCAGAGCGAGCCAGGCACAGGCGGATCATGTACATTAGTAAACCAGGAATCCTCAGCAGGTCCATGGCAGTACCAATGAACGCAGATGCTATGACATAGTTTACAAAGAAGGCTCCATTGTCAGGAAGGAAAACACACCTAGATAGCAAAAAAATTAAATAAAATTTCTGTATCACAAATACCAACATAACACATGCTCAACTTTGAAAATTATTGCAGAAGTTAGTTCCACCCCGAACCCCCCCAAAAACCCCATTAAAATCACAGACTACTGTATATTATATGCATGCACTATCAATCCATGACCATAACACCTTGCTGTTTACACTGTACATTTTCCAGCTAAAATTTTCACAGCGCTCTGCTTCATCATACTGAAACGTCCACAGAAGTATACGACTTACTCAAATCGTATTGTGGCCTGTTGCAAGAAACTTTTGTCAAAAAACCAACGGAAGAAAACATCCAAACTGCAAAGATAAAGGAAAAGAAATAAATCATCTAAAATAATTAGGGTGACAATTTTGTTTATATTTTTGGGCAGAGCAAAGTAAAAACATGCTGTACCTGGTGAGTCCAAGGGAGGGCAACAACAAGACCATAAAAATCAGGAAAGTGTAGCATTTATGCATTGTGGTCCTGTTCTCTCCCGACCTATACAACCAAATAAAAGATGAACACATTATAAAATTATGGAACACACCAAATCATCTTAAACCTTAAAAGTAAGACAACATAACTGTCAAATATTGTTGACTGCAGAGAGTGTTAAACATACCGGGTCCAGTGCCTTTCGAAGAAGGTCGAGTAGTAAACAATAGTAGGAAGTAAAGCAGAGAAAGACCACAGAAGAAGGGTGGGGAAGAACTGCGTGACAATTGGATTCTGGTGGACAGATCAGAGAGACAAGGACATGCTTATGCAACGAAACAGGTAAATTCCTGCGCTTTTGTATCAGGATAGAGGCTTATGATGGCTTGAACACAAATGCTGACAAAAAGAAAAGAAAAAAAAGAGAAAAAAGAAGAAGGAACGATAAATTACAATTTAACTGATGGCATTCAAATTTGGGCACTCACATTTAAGTACTCCACTGGTTTGGTAACATTGAACTTGTCCATGGTGGAGATGATAATGGCAGGCGTGGTGAGAAAGAAGAGGAGTATGAAGAGGCTAATGTTGATTATAAAGCAGCGGAGCCACCACTGGAATCCTCCCACTGACAGATGCTCCCTGTGGGATAAAGGTTATATAACGGTTAGACTGACACAGTCTGATGACCTGCAGTTATGGACGCAGCTGGCCAGTAAATTGATACTGCAGTTTAAAAAACAACATACTATCTGCAGTGAGAACGTCTTTTTTTGTTACATCCCTAGCAGCCCTACTGCGGGTTTGCTGTGTGGGCGTGTTGTGTAGATCTCTCCCTGGTCTCATGTATGGCCCCCTCTTCCTGTGGAGCCAGTGAGCAGCTCACTCCACTCAGCAAACAGACCTTGGCGTATATGAACTGAGAGATAAGGACCAGGACCAGAGCCTTGGCATTGAACTGTGTGCCAGCAGTTGCTCACTTGTGTGTGTGTTTTGATAAACTTATTGACTTATCGATTTTCTTTGACCCTTTCTGGGTTTTTGTGTAGTGTTTCTTCTCGTGCTTAGTAGCAATTGTGGCTTGGCTGATTCTCTTGGAGTTTAACTATTGATAAAATCAAAACCCTAGTTTTGTTCTGTCTTCCTTTTCATTCAGATACTTTTATTCTTATTTTCCCACATCCCCTCAACTTCCAAGGGAATGTAATGAGACTAAACTGAATCATCAGTTGTAAGACCATTACAAATGAAGAATTACACATTTGCAACACTTGTGTGTTACTTAAAAGTGTTCTTACCAGTAAACATTTTGTGGATCAGGGGCATAGTTGACGGTCCATTTGTGTGTGCGCAGTTTGTCGCTGAACAGCGAGCTTTTGGGCTCACGACGACACCGACAGCCATGAAACTTGCAGGCATTGAAGTCCTTTAAAATTCTGGGAACAGAGATGACATTGGGTGATGAGCCGTAGGATGAATTAGTTCAACAATGCCCCAGACACACGTCCAGTTATTTTACCATATGTAAGTGTACATAAATCGCACTTGTATACATGTGAATAACAAAATGAATAAATAAATTAAATAAACAGAAAAACACTAACAAAAGGAGCCAATAGAGAGTTTATAAAGCTCATCTTGAAAATGTGTTTGGCACGACAGTGCATTCAGATCATGATTGTGAAATCTGCCAGACAGGACATGTTATCAACAGAGAAAAGAATTAAAAAGTGTACATACATCGCAGCTGCGCGCTCATCCTCAAAGGTGACAAAGGCCATTCCTAAAGGTTTCGAGTTCACCTTCTCCCTCTCCTTCCTGTATTCTTCTCTTAAGCGTGCCTCCAAATTGGTATAGAAGCTCACTGCCTCTTCCTAAGGAGAACACCACACACACACACGTTTTTATGGTTTACATTTTACTTTATTTTTCCTCCCTGGGATTATTTAATAATGCTGTTATTTATTTCATTAAGAACAATTATCATATCAGGATAGCCAAGCATCTCTGAAAACAGAGCAGGACATAAGTCAGATACCAGGAAACTCAGATACATGGATGTTTTATGTTGTATTTTTGCATCTCAGAGGATTTAACATGTTGATGTCAGTCAGATTACATTAATAATTCAGGTCTATTACAACACCAGAGGGGTACTATGAAGCAAGTTCTTTGCATTAGTTGTATCAACGAGGCCTGAAACCCTATTCAGAAATAATAGTTATCAACTTTCTTTGTTAACCCAGAAACTTCAAACTTATTGCCTTTAAATAATATGGGCTTTTTAGGGCATTAAGCAACTGTCACATAGCTTAATTAAGGAGAGATGGAAAACACATTAGTTTTTGACTAAGTCAAAAAAGAAATTAATTCTTGTGATAACATTCATAACATTGAAAATGCTGACTTAGGCCAAACCTATCTGACTGACCTTGCTACACAGTATACACTTCATATCTCAGCAACAGCTGACAATGTCACACTTTAATAACACAAAGACACTGAGCTTTGCATTGACAGATATCACAACTAAAACAAATATAAAAGCCACAAAATGCAATATTATGTTTAGATATAACAACACTATGTTTAGATATAAGCTTGTAAACCAGTATTAGGAGTTTGCCGTTTTAAGATAAAGTTAAGTTATATCGTACTCACCTGTTCACACCCTTTAATGATGCAGCAGCAAAGGTGTCCACAGGGCTTTGGGTTAACCATGGTAACTATCCCCTTTGCTTTCTGGTCAACAAAGAATTTTTTACTGCGCTCTGCCTTCTTCCTGAATTTAAAAACAGCAATTAAAATTATTGGAGCTGAGGAGCCAATCAGAAACTTCTAAAATATACCTTAAAACACTATAAACAGGCAAATGCCTATTTAATCAAAACACTGTTACCTTTCAGTGCTGAGATACATCAATTTGGCAACATCGTAGCAGAGACGAGCTTCCAGTACATGAAAGCCATATGATTTCCTGTGAACCAAGGGCAGGGAAGGAGACAGACTGGGTAAGTTTTAAAAAGTGCTGATCCATAACACATTCCTTAGAATATCAACAAAGTGACTGCACACTAGATCTGTTGCACATTACTATAGCATTTGCACGTCAAAAAGCTTTTATTATTTTTCTATTTCATTAAAAACATTTGAGATCACAATCAAGTGGGAGGCCTTTGGCAGTCTGGGAGTGCACACAGGATTATAGTTAATACTATTTGGTCAAGTAGGAGTTGAGCCAAACAACCCCCCCTCTCAATCTTAGACCACAGTGGCACATGACTTGCTTAATTCTGCTCATCTGCCTTCCATTATGGAAAATTGCACATATAGTCCTGCGATTGTCTGATTCCAAACACAAGAACCATGAAAAGGCAGCTTTTAATAGAAAAGAGAATGGCTCTCATATAACTTAATACAGTTACTGCAAAGCTTGCTGACATGGCACCAAATTACTGCACAATTTTTATACACAGACAAATTTAACTATTATGGAGACGAACTGTGGAGCCAGTGGGAAAAAACTCAGGAATCCTTACTTAAAGTGTTCTTTTATCTCCTTCTCTTCTGCATATTTGCAGATCCGATTAATGAATAAAGTGCGCTTAACCTATGAAAAAGTAAGATAAACAATTACGAATACCACGCAGATTTATGTGCACAGAAAGAATTGTTCAAACTCCCATTTTCTGAAACTGTGCCACCCACCAGGTCATCCTCCTTGTAGTGCATTGTGGATGTGTGCCGTCTCATGCTGTACACCGTGAGCAGCAGGTAGAGAAATGCGAAGATGGTGTGCAGCCACAGTAGTGCATTACTTGGAAAATAGAAGGTAAAAAGGGATTTAGTTACAGTGTTTCAAATTAAACCAACCAATGTAATTCTTTTAAGTAAGAATTACTTAGTGCTGGATAAAGGAACACTGTAACTCACTCTGCCCCGAGATTTCCTATAGTGGTTCGCCCAAAACTGTAGGCATTGTTTTCTGTAGAAAGAAAAAGAGAAGCAAGACAATCACTTGATTGAAAAGCTGCCTCTGCACACAATACAGCAGGGAAATGTGGAAAGTGGGTTTAATTGGTAGAACTGTAAAAGGATCTTTTTACTGCTAATTTCCAAAAGACATAAAATATGCCTTTAAAGAGGGAAGCACAAACCTATCTCACAAGTTTTTTTTTTTTGTTTTTTTTTTGGGAGAGGGGGGGGGTAATATTTAAGGCGGGCGTCTATGTAGTACATAAGGTTGCCAAATGGAAAAACAACAAAAAGTAAAAAAATACACCAGCAAGAACAAACAAAACAGTGATCAGGCAGCATCAAACTGGTCCAATATTTACAGCAAAACAGAAAAAAAGAAAAGAAAAAGAAAATGTACATTTCTAAGGTTACTCTTAATTGAATATCAGCTCACCTAACAGATTGCCAGAGAAGTTCACTGGCAAGATGATGCCGACAGAGAGCACGCCAACCACTACTAACAAGCCAATGATGTGGCGCTGGAAGGACAAGTAATGCACCGCATCATTGCCACATTTCGCAGCGATCTCATCATCCCTTTAGAAAGAACACGGGACAAGTTAAGAGCAATTCAGAACAGAGAAAATCTGCTACTTTTTATTTACAATAGGCTGTAAGCAGGTGGACTCACTTGATGCGGAATATAGAAGTGAGCCACTCACAGAACCCCTAAAGAAGAATAGCATATATTTCAAGATGTTGTACCAGTTTTCCTATGGCTTGGCTGAAAGGTCATCATATTTTAACTATGCAGCAGCAAGAATATACTTACTGCGTCTCGATGTTCAAATTCCAAAGAGCTAGAAACTGAGGTGAGGCGCTCATAGCGTTCAGGCATCTCAGATGTAGTTGGAGAAACCATACTATATGCAAAAGATGCAACACATATGTAACTACCCAACATCACCACGTAGCATACAGGGTTGTTAGCTCTATGTGTCTCAGGACAAAGGGTTTACCTTCTGTATGGAAACAGTAATGACACAAAACACACCCTGAAATGAACTGAAGAGATTCACCCCTGTTAATGCCGTGTGGTTCACAGAGGATTTAAGTTGGTAAAAGTGTAAACCTCAAGAACAATCTCTGCAGCCACATCTCATGCAGTGTTAGGAGGTAAGAGCTACAGGTTAAGTGCACCATCACTGTCAGAAGAAAGGTTGCAATAAACATTACAAGGCAGAAATCATTCACATGACGGAAGCAACAGAAACCCAACAACGATCCAGAAACAGACATGAGGAGTTGTTCCAGCAGAGCCATATGTACTGTTGGATAAAACACAGCATGACCCCTTACCATTTCCCATTTACAAATTTAACTGCACTCCCCTGGGAGGTAATGGCAATTTATTTTGTACATATCATTATGAAGAGGACCCAGACTCTGCTGGAATTTTAAGATTTATTCATTGCTTAATACTATATGAAGGGATGACGTCACCAAGGATTCTTAGAAATCTCTGATGGAATGAGGAGAGAGCCTTAGGGCGGAATTATCAATCCTCCTCTCCCACCTTTTTCTGAGAAGCTCATGTCAGGTCTAGTACAAAGATTACACTGTAGGCATGTTAGGACCTGTCTATGAACAACCACAGATCAAGGAAGTGTTAAATTTCCTTGTAAGTGACCTGTCTGTATGTTCATGTGGTGTGCTCACACAGAAGAAGCCTGTGCTTCATAAATGGGTCAATACACAGATTAGCATGCAAAGATCTGATTAGGACAGTAGGAGAGGAAAGGAACACCCAACAGCAGAAGCACAAGAGTGACAAGGAGAGGGAGAACAAGTAGGAGCCTGGCACTAGGAAATGCCCGCAGGAGGAAAATGCCAAACCATCAAGAGTAAAAAGAACATTACGAAACCCACTGTGGCCTGGGCAGACAGGAGTTATGAGTTAGGTGGACTACAGAAAGGGAAAAGGAAAGAAGAAAAGGCAGTGAGTCTATGATAAGGAGAGATAACATACGATTCCTGTTCTTCCAGACGACTGTACAATGTTTCCCTCTTTCTTCTAAAAAAACAAAACAAAACAAAACAAACAAAAAAGCAAATCAAAGCCTTCAGCTTAGTTAAGAGGAAATCACTGTTGGCCAAAAACTGCTTTAGAGAAAATCTGGGTAGGCTTATTACACCACAAGCATACCAATGAAGGTTTCTCTTCACACCAGGATACATTATCCAGCCATACACACGTATTTAGAGCCTGGGATGTAGTAACTAACAGCTCTAACAAGACATACATCATATGCAATCCCCATTTTTGATTGTCCAACTTTCCTGGAACGGTAACATCCTCTTTTCAGAACTCATAAAAAAAGACAATGATCTAAAGCCAGCACAGTGTCGTGGGACAAACAGCTACATTTGCTGTCTGTTACAAAAGTGTTCCATGCTGCCACCCCCCTCCCATCCTCCCACCATGCTGCAACCCCACTCTCTGCTCACATGCAGCTGCAAAAATAGTGTAGCTGCAACATCCCACAAACACAGCAGTGGGACATGGGTAGTGGAGCACTGTGTCATGTACCTTCCAGGGTTCACAGTCAAAGAGGTCTGAAACCAGCCTCAGTAATTTAACCAGGCCTCTTGTTTCATATTATCGTGTAGCCTTAAAAACGGGGAACGATCTAATGGGGGTTCTTGAATGGATGATAATTTAATCATTTTTGCCTCTTCATCAATTTCAGGCTTTTTCCATAAGCAGTCTGGCCTTATAATGTCAAAGTGAACAAACAGTGTATTGAAGTGGCAAACAACAAGACAATCTCAGACTGCAGTGTTGCTTTTAAAGGGAAAACTGCTGAAACTTACTTCCTGTCTGGACTACCATCCTCGTGAGGTCTTCTGTCAGAGAAATTAACCTCCTTTTCTGGGTCAAATAACATCCAAAATGAACAGATGGCAGGAGCTAAATTATCACTGCTGGCCTAGATGATATCACAATTAATAATTTTACACACAAGTCAAATCTCAATTTTTAGGTTATTAGCCTACTCTATTAGGTTATTCAGATTACAGAGTTGAAACTAGCTTGAAAACAAATTTTAAAAAGTTGTAAACTTTAAAAATAATAATAATCATCATCATCAATAATCCTGTGCAGAGTCTGACATCACAACATAAAAGAAAACTATGGAAAGGTGAGGTCAAACAGCATCAATGAGTTGGAACTCGGTCAGATGTCTAAATAAACAGCAGATAAAGAAAGCTGGAAAACAGCAGAGTGAAATCTCTTGCAGATTATCCAGGCTATCTGTGCCCAGAAACACACATCACAATTTTACTATTTTAAAAAGGTAGCATTACAATCCCACTTTGTACACAGAAAGCCAAAGTCTGGCAAAAGCCCAAGCTGCTAGCACCTACATAACAAACAGGCCTTCTGTGAAACCTTGGTTCAAACCCCAGCAGCAGTTTCTCTGTCTGCTTTTTCAGAGTCAGAGTTTTCCTGCAGAAATCAGGCTTGTTGTTTGCCACTTTTTAAGTCACATATTTCTCCTAATATACTTTTATTTAGAACATTATGTAGAGCACAAAATACAATATAACCCCAAGTACCAGTATTCAATAGCAAAAATGCCTAGGATAACATGATTTAAAAATAGATGATAGTTTAGAATGGTTAAAAAAAATAAATAAATAACCTTGGTAAAAACTCAATAAAGACACCCTGCGGACAATGTTTTCAGTCAGTGTTATCTACCAACAAACACACAACGTATCCTTCAGCTCTGAATAACATGCTTCCCTCGTTAACTAAATCAAATGCATATTGTTAAATGACAATGAAAATACTTTGTTACATCACCCAGGCTTATGCAGCAACTACTGCAGGCAAATATTTTTTGAGACATGACTAAACCTTACCACTAACGTGAATCCAGCATTTAACACACATGATGGATTTAAGTTAACAAAACTAATTTCAATTATAGCTAATAAATCAGTGAATGATGGGCCTAATGCTCTGACTTTCCATGAATCCTACCAAGTTAGAATTAAAGCGTTGTTGCTGGATTGGTCCAGTCTAGCAGACCAGTATGGTCTTATTACCTGTCGGGGTCAGTCACTAGAGCGAGGCGTCCATAGTCCCATGCCACTTTTCTCAAGATAGAGAACACAAACAGCAGACCCTAGAAAAGCAGACAAGATAAACAAAACAGGTCAACAATTTCAGTACCTTTATTTACATTAGAGGGACATACTGAGCAAAAGTTGTGTAAGCGCTCTGGGTGTTTATAGTTTAAAACACCTTCCTGGAAGTTTTTTTTTTTTTTTTTTTATCTCAGTTCTGAGAATTATGAGGATGGCATAACATTAAAAGGGCTTGCATGTCCTGATGAGAATAGCTTCATGACTTATGTAAAAAGGTAAGGTAGTCCATATGACTGACAGAATTACTCACCAAGAAGCACATAAAGTCAAGGGCAAGGACAGTAGGCACCCCACCAAATGGCAAGCCCTGGAGTACTGTACTCCTAATTCGAGCCGAGTAACAATAATCCTTGGTTCCATTGGGCTGCTGTGTTGGCGACGGTGACGTGCAGCTCACTCTCACCCCCCAGATGGCTATTATTAAAATCAATACTTTCTGCATCACTGCAGCATGACAAGAACCTGTAAAAAAAAAAAAGAAAAAAGAAAGAATTTTTTTTTTTACAATTACATATACTGGAATTAACTTTGGAAGAGTCTACATATACGATAATGACTAGAAATGGAAAGGAAACAACCAGAAAGGCAGCGTTACACAAGAAAATGAAATAAAATTTTTACTTCCCATTTTACTGACCCGCTGGCATTTCTGTCTTGTCATTGGTCAATTGTTGACAGTTACTTTTGACTACACAACATCTGAAATGCTGGTTTTAAAGAATCATACACTTTCTGGCCCCTGTTTATAGCCACTGTGTGTGTTAATGACATTATATTCAACTTTGTACTGAATTAAGAAAAACAAAAACAACTGTGGTAAAAATACAAATGTATACTCTGCACATCTTGGTAGTCAGCTACAAAATAGATGTTCAATCCCTACCAGCAACTTCCTTCCTATTCCAGCAGTCACAACAGCAAAGAGACCAACACTGGAATCCCACTGGAGCATTGTTTCTAGCCAACACAGAAGTGAGCTCTTATGTCATTAACTCTTAATGCAGTGCACAAGCAGTGTAATACAAATGTCCAGTCAGGCTTTATGGCCGATTGGGATAAGCATAACAGTGACAAACTTTCTCTAATGCATGCAAAATTAAGTGTAAGAGTTGTAATAGATTATGATACATGTATTGTTGTAACATTCTTACCCCAAACAAAAAGCAAGCGGCCTAATAATCTCTGCATTTTACTGCAAACATTAGGATTCAAAGTGAGTTTAAGTTTTGTTTCCCCCTGATCTGGCACACAGAGATGAAGGCTTACTCCAGAATTCCTAATGTGAACATTTACTGAACCAGACAAGGATTGTGTTGGACTGGGAATAAATGTAAATTGCCATTCAAATTTGCATCAAATATTAGGCACAGAGCAAAAGTATTGCCTAGATAAAACACTATTCAATCCATTCAGTGAGTTTATCCTCTCATGACACTTTTACATAAGGAACCCCTGGACCTAACAAACTCTAGAGTCGCCCTATAATTGAAAAACATTACAGCATTCTGGCTGGCAGATGCAACGCTAATTAACAGGCTAGCACATTTAGAAGATTATTTCACATATACTAACGACAAGGCTGTTCTGGCGAGAGTTGGAGAGGGCATTTTCACTGTTGGACTGCTATAGTTGTGCCCTTCTGCCCACTATTATCAGCAGCAACCACAATGCTGCTCATCTGCCCTAACACTAAGTCATTTATCCGCTCCCTGGAATGCTGTGACTTCACTCAAGAGGGACGTAGCTGGAGCTGAACAATAAGCCGATAGACACTGTGGAGTTCAACTGGACTGGTCTCAACCCAGCGAGGACACAACGCACATGCCCCTGTGCCTTCAGCAATGCTGGACCACTGCAACACCAAGACTGTTCAACATTTAGAAGAACATATTGTAAAACCTGGAAGTATTACACTATATATTATTATTGTGTGCATGTGTGTCATTCTGTCTGTAAACATGACAGCTCGAAAAGTGTTGAATGAATTCTGATAAAACGTTGTAGGAGTGTAGAGTGGGCTCATGTTAATCTATGAAAAAAAATCGGCTTGCATCCACCAAGGTCTTCAAGGTTAACTTAATGATTTATTGGTAGAAAATTGATGAAAAATTATTCTCACAAGTGTGGTGTGTATTGTCAACATATAGAAAAAACTGCATACAGATCTAAAGTATAATTGCAAATTTGACCTCTGACCTCTCCTTCAAAGTCAATAGATTGATCTCAAGGTCAAACTGACAATAATGGTACATAGAGCTATTTAAAACTATGTTTCTCACTGACATTGTATTGACAACAAAGGTATATAAAAGGAATGGCATATGGGGATTCTAAATATCACGTTACTTTGGACCTCTTCTTTAAAGTCAAATACGGTCAAACTTTCATAAAATGTATTATTTTTAAAACTATGCTTAAAATTCCACTGCCTTTGTTTGTATTGGCAACATTTAGGAAATTATACTGGTATATGGGGATTCTGAATATCACATTATACTTTGAATCCAAACATGTCATGTTTGACCACTGATCTAACTTTCACATTTTCCATCTGCCTTTCTTTCCAGTTGTGTTGTATCTTTAAAGAAAGTATTGTCAAGTGAAAGAATGAATCCACATAAATAAAAAATAATTATACTCAAATTTATGTCAAATATATTAAAATGGGTTTCAAAGGGGCAAATGACAAAAGTCTGCACTTTACACGTTTTTACTGCACTGCAAACTTCTTAAAGTACATTTAGAAAGAACAAAGAAAACAAACTGAATAAATACAAAATACAACACTATTCTCTTAAAAGTAAACCATGTCCAGAGAGTGAGCTAGATTGGTGGAGGTTTGCACTCTCAGAGTACTTCTTGTGTTGATATTTCGCTCACTACTGTGGTCTTAATTGTTTCCTTAAATGTGCCTTCTTGCGCTGTTTGTAAACTTAACACTTTAGTCAGTATTTCTCACTAAAGTGCATTGAGTACACACTCAACTGTCCCTGCATTAACTTTCTCACAGAACATTTTTGAGCTAATTTTTGAAAAACAATTTCAAATTGCCATTGTGTGACTAGATTGTGCTTGATTTTCTGATTACTGTAACACCTGTGACTGATATGTATGTGGAGAATTTTTCCAGCAAATCCAAAAGGATGAGGCATTTGCATGTACTCTACGAGTTCCCTGTCTGTGTGTTTTACTTCAGCTCCCCTACATTATAAACAGTGCGCAACATTAGCTAACGTGAGCTTAGAAATGGAGTCTGTTTACGTCAACAAAGCGAAAAGTTCCATTAAGGACCACTAGCATAAGCAATAAAGGGCTTCTGATATGCAGAGAATATACAGTATGTGCATTTATTAAAATGTTAATGCAGGGTTACCTTTTATTTCATGAACTCAAAAGTAAAAAAAAAAAAACTAAAAAAAAAACTAATTGGGGCATGTGTTGCAAATCCAACATATCAGTGCTTAGTAACCTAAGCCATTTAACAATCTCCTACTGAGCTAGGTATTTCCACTTACTCATCCTTACTGTTCACTTCAAGTCATAAAATAGTCTGTCCATACTGTTAAAGCTCTGCCCTCAGACATCCATAGTCTCTCCCTACCTTTTTGCCACACAACACCACAGCAGAATATGCCCACATGAATACAGTGGGGTTTTCATCAAATGCCGTTTCCTTTTCTCTCCAACTAGGGCACAATAATAACTTATCTGTATGCAGCACTTATTTCCAGACCATCCTGTGTTGTTTACAGACATGTGTGGTTTTTGCCCTGCAGGCACGTTTGGTTTCACTGCTCTGTTAGTCCAGATAATATTTCCTCCATATGATTCAAACAAAGCAACTTTTCTTTTGTACTAAAACTTGTAACAGAAATCAATTATAATAGGGATTATAACAGGGGTTTTTCCCGCCTGCATGAAGTCATTTTTGGCACATTTCAGTGGGACCCAAAGAAATTCATCTCCACTGTACTAATTTTTTAACCAGTTTTGTTGATGTAATGTATAAATTGCTGTCAAATAAGGAAACAATATGTATGTTGTGGCCCCAAATGCCCATTCCAAGTCAGAATCAACCATGATACAGTTTAGGCAGAAGGTTAATTGTCTGAGAAATGATAAATTAATAAATTAATAAACTGTAATCAAGATGATATGCAATAACCTCACATTTAATCCAAAATTACTGTTTGTTTGTTGTTGTTATTATTATTTTTTACTTAAAACACTTGGAATATATGCTTGGGATATAATAAACAATTGCTGGTTTAGTTATTTCCTTCATTCTGAATAACACCAATGAAAAAATTAATTAAATCAGTGACACGTATACACCCTGATGAAAACATGTGTGCTACATTATCATTTAAATGTAATACTATAATCAACCTGATTTGTCTATTACTTTAGTATTGCAGCAAACATTAAATCCAAAGACTTCTGTTGATTTTATACATTACCATTTCAATACCTCAAAAATTTGAACAGCACTCACGGCATGAGTCAGCATTGCATAAATACTGTAGCACCTTTCCACCTGATGCCAGTTGTCATGGTACCATCAGGCTCTCTCTAACTACAAATAAATACGAAGGGGGGGGGGTGAAGGTAGTAGGAGAGAAAGCCCAAAGCTTTTCCATTTGAAGCTCAAATGAAAATTGACCCTAGACCGCGTCAACTGTTTGCAGCAGTGCTTTGTTCAATTTCTTATGATACTATAAATATCTAATAAGTCAGAAATAACCACAGCAAAATGTCTACCATGACTAGTGCGATGAAAAGTCAGAGTTTCTCATTCAATTTGATTGTTGTTTTAGATGTTTTTTTAAAAGTCTAAATTCATGTTAATGCATGGAGAGATGCAGCAACCCTCAAAATCTTTCCATCTAGAATTAGCAACAGCAAATATATCCATTCAGTTACCAAAAGCGAGCCTTTACTTCTTTAAACATCCTGGTGAACAGGCTTTTTTCTGTGCTTTAAAAAAATTGGGTGAGGTCATAGATTAGCAATGTGTTAAGCAACACTGACTTACTTCCCTAACTAAATGTAAGGAACTGGTTTTGGTCAGCTCAATATGTTACTTATGTCATCAGATAAATCAAGTAGAAAACTGTTACTATAGGAGAGACATGTCTCCAGAAAACTAAAAAACTACTGAGTGATTTTATTGGGGGGTCAAAGCAGTCACTTTGTGATTAAAAATTCTCTTCATGACACACACAACACCAATACTGAGCGTATACATATATTCTACTATGTGTCATCCTGAGTTTCTGCCATCAACTTCCAAACACTTTGTAAAAAAAACTTATCAGTAATGTGAAACTAACACAGAATCAGTGCACACCCTGTAAGGAAACTGCTCTTCATTTGTTCAAACCCTGCTTTTGAATCATTAGGCTCTTTGTTTTCTTTGCTATCAAAAACCTCCTTTACATTTTAATGACTGTGCATTCTGCTCCAAAACAGCAAGCCTTGCAAGAGTTTTCCAACAGTGTTGATGACGATTAATGCAGATTTGCACTTATTTTAATTGTTAGTGAGTAAATGATTGACAGATGCACAAAGCCTGAGCTTTATCACAGATTTTGATGATATCAGGCTGGTTTCATAATCTCCTCAGGTATCAAGTCAAAATAAAAATCACATTGAAAAAAATAAATACATATGAGTGATTAGGGAACAATACATGCTGAAATTAAAAAAAATCTATAATACTGATGTTCATTAATTCAAATACAAATCTGTATTTGCTGGTCAAAACTCTTTACAGTGAAACATAAATTCAACAACAAAGATAAGATCGCATACTAACATTAATATTAGCTGGACAACACATTACAGTTGATGTATATTAATAAAGACTATTACACAGTACAACATGGCATCTTAGAGTTGGATAAATCCAATGAACTAGACTGCAAAAGTAATCCAGTTACTGCGATTGAATTCTACCTTTTAAAAAAAAAAGAAAAAAAAAGAAGGAGCCACTCCACTAAATTTATTTAAATGAATAGGACCACAAACAGCTGTAACTACCTATCTTACCAGTTTTCTAAAGCTATAATGCTCTGCATAGCTGTGTGGTGGTAGTGAGGTTTAGTGCAAAGGTAAGGTTATCCATTTCAGTGTCATTATTAATTCAAGGCTGGGCAGCTGGTTGTAATTTAAGGTGTGACTTTGAAATCAGACTTAAATTTGTTTTTATAAATATTTTTCATTTTATGGAAGCAATTACAAATCAATAAACTTTCATTTTAAACTGTAGGCAGTGGACAATGCAGACAAAGTGGTTAGTAAAGCATTTAGAAAGGACAAAAACTGGTGGGGCCCTTTGTTTTGCAGTGTGTCAAAGTGATACTACTTCTTGGAAGGTTTTCCCCATCTATGCTTATTCATGCTACTGCTCCACGCTAATAAGCCTGGGAACTGCCTATACTTTCCCTTACAGGCTACGCACAAATAAAGCATTTAGTTTAATAGCCACGCTACGACCAGCCATCAGCCCATGTCAGAAAAGCCAGCACACTTTATCCTTTTACTATGATGCAATTCTCTCAACACAGCAAAACACCCTGGCTGGTAGATTGTTGAGAAATGAAAAGAATGACTGAGTTTTCGCTGATTTATTATCTAAAGCCACAGCAAAATACTGGATTTAAACACGGAGCTTAATAGCACGACTGCAAGTTATAGCTTCATTGTCTACTGCGTCCATGCATAATCAGTCACTCCAAGTATCCTGAGTTTACATGACAAACGCCCTGGCATCTCTCCATTGATCTACCCCATGGTGAAAGAAAAATGATAAATTGAATGTCCGAGCCGAGCAGCAGGCTTATTCTTGGGAGTAGCGTGAACAGGCCAGTTGCAATAAAACCTAACTTAAAGTTACTTTAAAGTCCAGAATAATCACTTTCAACGAGATTAATTTTGTCTCAAAACTTTCACGAGCTGTGTAAACAACTAGCTCACACTATAGTTGAGGCTAGTTAGCCTGACGCTTATAGTAACGGGATGTTTACTCTCTTATTGTTTGTCAGGCGCTTATGATGGGCTGTCGCCACTATAAAGGCCAAAGTGAAACATTTTTTGCTGTGAGACACTGGTAAAATATAAAGTTAACTGGTAAGAAAACCGGCTTACCTTGATATGCTACGCAGCAGGTAAAGAAACTTTAACGAACTGCTAAGGTGAGCTAGCAGTCAACTCAGCTAACGAAGCGCCCCGCTCTAGCAAATAACAGACGGAGCGTGTCCAACATATACAGACTGTCAGCTGATTTAAATCCACTGACCGTGTGTCCGCTAACGACCAGCTAACGACCAACTTAAGTAGTACGTCGAAGTGTGGAGCTAGCTGTCAGCAAGAATACACAAGCCGCTGTCGCCGTCTGGGAGCCGGTTGAACAACTACCGCTAACTCAACCGGTTAAACGGGAGACAGCCTGGTTTAGAGAGCGGCTGACAAAGAAGTACTTCACCTAGACAGAGTCTCCATAAAGTTATGGACAGATGCAGAGGAGCGGCTCACTGTGTCGCTTCTATTCTCTTTTATTTCTACAATACGGCTAGCCCATCTCTATGACGCAGCGCAAAGGATAGACAAGCTCAGGGTTTTTGCTTTTAATTTCCTTCTTTTTGCGGACTGTGCGGTGGGGGTGTGTGTATGTATTACAGCTTGTACGAATATGAAACGACTGACAGTAATACGTATAAAATAAAATAAAATACAATAATAATAGCACGTCGCGTGTTGATGACGCCACACTTTTGACATTGGCATGGAGTGTAATAGACTATAGGTAACGATTAGAAGTACATTTTTTTTAAACTTATACCTTGATACCTCTTTATGCAGCTGTTATTATATTTTTGATATTTTTTGGTGTAAGGACTATAAACCAAGAAGGGTTCAGCTCTGTTAAACGCACCTGTCTCGCTTCCATGTGATTGTTAGCTAATGCCTTTAGCTTCCTAGCTGCTAACTATACATTGTTTCTCTGCTCAGCGGACTTAGGAATTGGTGTAGTTATGGCTCTTCGCTGGCTTTCAAGATCTCTTTCTGGGCTTCTCGTGGAGACGGCGTCCATAAATCGTCAGAGGAATTTCAGGTAAAACTAAATTCTTCCAAAGCTTAGATTTTGTTGTTCGTTGTTAAACAATTTAAAAGAGCCTCTGAAAAGGAAAACAAACAAACATATTTTATTGGGTAACATGCGTGCCTTGTTTGACACTGCAGTGCTGTTTTTATATTCATAATTCAAACTGTGTTTACTGTAAATCTTAGTTTAAGACGTGGATGTGTCTACGAACTTAATTTTGATACCCATTTTGAGGCACTGGGCGTCCAATCCCGTGTGGTGTGGAAGCCTGAAAGAACTTTTGATAGTAAATTCCTGTAGTCACCAGTATTTAAGCTGTAGTGGTGAGTTATTTTCAAACATGCGAAAATGAAAAAGGGATGTGGGTCTTTTTAATTGAAGGGAAAATCCTTCCATGCATGAGAATTTTTCGCAATTCTTAAGTCACGTGCATGCAGTTAGTTTTCTTGACATATGTCAGATCTGGTATCATAGGAGGGCCTACTAAATAAAGCGAAGCTCTTTCACTTCCAGCAGTTGAGTGTCCCTCAGCGTCAGTGTCCTGTTATACAATTGAGTTTTCTGATTCAATTATCCGCTGTAGTTTGTGCCCTTAAGTGACCCCCCCCCCCAAGCCATCCCTGAATCCTTTTATTCAGTCTTTACGGAGCAGAAGCAGCTTGTTCAAGTTATATCACATGATATTTAGCTTTATATTTTAGTACAAACGTTGATTACTTGCACATCTGCTGACCGAGGGATCTAAAAGATTATCGAGGTCAATGAGTAATCAGCAGGATTCCTAAAGTTGGAGATGACAAATTTACTGTTTTTCTTGTCAGTGTATCTGCTGTTGCTGCAGCCATCCAGAAAATGACAAGAGTGCGTGTAGTGGACAACAGCTCTCTTGGAAATACGCCATATCACCGTCCACCAAGAGTGATCCACGTCTACACCAAGAACGGTGTAGGAAAAGTTGGTGACAGAGTGTTACTTGCCATTAAAGGGCAGAAGAAGAAAGCACTCATCGTCGGACACAAAATGCCCGGAGAACGCATGACTCCACGCTTTGATTCTAACAATGTTGTCCTGATTGAGGACAATGGGAACCCCACAGGAACAAGGATTAAAGTCCCTATACCCACACATCTACGTAAACTAGAGGGAGATTACTCTAAAGTACTGGCAATTGCTAATTCGTTTGTCTAATTGCATCATATATGAACATTTTGTGCTCAAGTTGTCCTCAATAAACAGAGAAAGTACATACTGTTGCAATGTGGCATTTTCTTTACTCAACATGGCAACTGAGTCAAATCTTTACCAACATGTCTGTCGTTTTACTGAGGTGTCTCCATGCTTACAATAAATTCAGGCTTTAACTTTAATGCTTCTAGTCCAGTTTGAGGAGCCAAAGAGACTGAGTCAAGATTATGTTGTGGAAATCATAGAAAAAAATCAAACTTTTGAGAGAAATATTTAATGAAGGCACAAAATACATTCATAACACAAAACACATGACTGGCACATTTTAGTAACTGTACGTGTGTGTGTGTGTGTGTGTAAGGCAATTAGTATCCCATAATTCCAGTAAATGTAATTTAAGTGAATTGATAGACTAGTGTTAATGTGAGGCAACTTCTCAAGCAGCTTCCTTCAACCACAATTCAAGTGCAACATAATAAACTAAGAGGTTAGTGGCTTCACTTCATCTAAAGAACATTAATGTAATATTGAACTTTTTTAACTTGAGTACCTATAAAATGTTTCAAGTTTGTCACTGACATCAGATTAGATCTGTACTGACACCTACAGGTGTAAGAATGAAACTACCGACTCAACACCTGAGTGATAACTTATGGTTTTCTAAAATAAGATTAAAAAAAAAACATGAATGCAGAATGATCGAGAAGTTATAACACTTTTAAAAGTACCACAGATACAGATTTTCAGACAGCTTTCAAAGAGTGAAACTTTCAGGTGACGAGCACACTGACAGCAAAACTAAAGTGTTAATGTATAAAGCAACTTGCATGAAACATTGTCGCTAGTGATTTCTGTCATGCACATGGCCATGCTTTTTTTTTTTATAAAGATGACAGATTTATCTCACACAGTGACTGCTACATGCTGTAGCTTTGCATAGTTCCTAAAATATGTCCAGGATACACTGTGTTGGCTTAGTTAGACTTTGGTTTTCTGTTATGCAGCTATTTTGCAACTTTTATTTAAGCTGAGGTGGGATTTGTAAAAGGATCTGAAGGTTTCTATGGCTAAAGGGTCTTCATAGCTCCAGCTTCATGGCAGTCTGCAGGCACTGTGCCTTTACTCAATACCCTCCACCTTAACAGATGGTTCTCTTCAACCACACATGGTCAGGTAAAGCCACTAGCAAGGTGACAAATAAAGTTAGACAAACAGAAAAGTATGACAAAAGAGATTTTTTTTAATTTTAACATCCATGCTCACCTCTGTCAGGTTCATCTCTGCCTGTCCTGATTCCTCCTTGACAAACTGCCGGAAAGACCCTGTGAATTCAAAGTTTTCATTATTTGATGTTATTAATAATTAAATATGGTGCCACTATACTGCTTTTCTTTCTAATAACATGTCTGTCAACATTACTTACTAAACATGGCTTCAAGCTTGACCAAACAGCAGATGAAGTTGTCAAAGTCAATCATTTCATTTTCTGCATACCGAGCAACCAAAATCTGGTGCAGTTGGTTATTCAGCTTAAAACCTACACAGAGACACAACAGGAGTTTCCAAAAGGGTCAGAACTCTCATTGGTTATGGCTTCTATACATATAAGCCTTTAAAATAAAATAAAAAAATCAGGTATGCCTTCTACTGCCAAGGTGGACACTCTTTTGCCTTTAGAGCTGCCTTAATTCTTTGTGGCATAGATTCAACAAGGTGCTGGAAAAGTTCCTCAGAGATTTTGATCCATACTGACATGATAGCATCACACAGTTGCTGCAGATTTGTCGGCTGCACAAGCATGATGGGAATCTCAAATTAGTTCACATCCCAAAGGTGCTCGACTGGACAGAGATCTGTTGACTGTGGAGGCCTTTTGAGTTCACAGAAGTCCAATGTTCAAGAAACCAGTCTGAGATGATTTGAGCTTTGTGACATTGCATATTATCCTGCTGGAAGCAGCTAGAAGGTGGGTACACTGTGGCCAGAAAGGAACAGACATGGACAGCAACAACATTCAGGTAGGCTGTGGCATTTAAATGATACTAAGAGGCCCAAAGTGTCAACAAGGCATTTTTCACTCAGAGAACTGCTACTCACTTGATACTGGCTGTGTGGGAAAATCCCAGTAGATCAGCAGTTTCTAAAATACTCAGACCAGCCCGTCCGGCACCAGCAACCATGCCACATTCAAAGTCACTTAAATCACCTTTCTTCCCCATTTTGATGCTCAGTTTGAACTTCAGAAGGTTGTCTTGACCACATCAACATGCCTAAATCATTGAATTGCTGCCTTCTGACTGACGGCTCAGATACTTGTGTTTATGAGCAGTTGTACAGGTGTACCTAATAAAGTGACTGGTGAGTGTACATGTGTAAGCATTATGCTTAAGAGTTATACCTGCTGCTTCCACAGCAAGTCGCATCTCATATGAACTCATGGCTCCTGACTTGTCAAGGTCAAATTGTCTGAAAATGACCTACGAGACACAGACAGTAACATAAATAGAAATACAGAGAAATTAAGCATAGAGTTCCTATTTTAATCACTCTTACCAGCCACTTTCGGATCTTGTTCCAGAGGATCTGAAACTCCACCAGTCCTAAACGGGCACTACCATCTTTCTGCGAAATATTTTGTCAGGGGAAAAACAACACAGTCACTCATATGCTAAAGGCACAAATTATTTTTCAAAACAATCAGCACTGCAAGATCTTTCATCTATTCAAGTCTGTTAACTGCAGAGGATACATCCATCAGGTTGACCATAGTCCTACAGGACTCCATACTGAAGCCATCAGTCTTCAAGTCTTGGTCTGAAACGGCAAAAAGACTCTTCAAACTAAGTGGCTAAAAAAAGCGCACAGTTAGAGATAGCTTGTAATGCAGTACAGGAAATGGACACTGCAGTGGAATCTGATATAATAATGGGAGATGTATTAGTAACATGTGAACTGCACTCAAAATAAAGAGAAAACTCACGCCGGGTGATAACTCTGTTTAGAATGGTCCTCAGCTCGCGAATAGAAATCTCCATGTCCTGCCAAAGAACAGAAGTACAACGTACAATTTAGAGCAACTTTATTGGCTTTGTCTTCCTCTAATACCATCTTGAATCTTACAAGCAGTACACTGCAAATACAACTATTACCACTACAAATGTTACTGATTAAAAACATTATATAAAATAAGTACTGAGTATGTGAACAGATGCTAATGAGTAAGATAGACCTTTTCAGAACCTACCTCTCCTGCTAGTTGGGCAAACATGGACTTAAAAGAGTCATCAATGTCATCTTCTGTTATTTCTTCCTGTAGGAAAGCAAAGCGTATAACGCACTGAGTGTAAAATAGAAAAAAAAAACTTTAACATTTCTTGCAATTCATGTCACAGTTTAAAATTTCCACAGTGACTTATACGTACATCTTCTCCTAAATCGGCAGAGACTTCATCATCCAGTTCTCTGTGACAGTCAAAAATATATTAATGCAACGCTTCATTTTCCACACATTATAATCAGTGAAACCAAGAAATATTGACTGATGTTAAAATAACATGCAAGAGGACACATACTCGGTCTCTGACTGCTTCTCAGTGAACACCCTGAGGACAAAGTCGGCCTCTTTACCAGGCTCGAAGGTGGAGGGAACGATCAGGTACTCTCCAGGGGCAGACGGAGGCGTGTGCTCACCTCCCGCAGGTTGATGAAGGTCTCCGAGCGAGCGCACGAGGAATGGCTCAAAAAGAAATTTTTCTTCAAATGAACATTTTGGCAGCCTCTGTACTAAGGGCAGCAGCAAACAAACCACAGGTCAAAGTAAATTCAGTACAGTCATACATGCTTTACATTACACTAACAGTATTTGCCATGATTGTTATCAAAATTCTCTGGTTAAACAAAAAAGTGGTATAAAGTGATGCTCTCCTTACCTCCTCTGGAACCTGCAAACAATGATAAGAGAAAGAGTTAATAAACAAACTTTGGCGACCTCTTAAACTTCAAAACAAGACAAAGGGATGATGCAGATTTTCCATCTCTGTTTGCACCTCATACAGAGCGAAGCCAATGGTGTGCATGTCTTGACCGTGGCGTCGATATTTCCGACGGTCCTTCTGCATGAGGGCTACTAAAAAACTGCACGCCACCTCATCGTCCTCTGGGTCGTCGTCCTCCTCCAGCAGCGTGATCTTATACTGAGGGTTGATCCAAAACGTGTCTACACAGACGAGGCATTTGAGTTAGCCTGTTTCATGGTCTAATAGCAAATTAGAGCAGAAACTTATACTGATGTCAGTGTGTACGCTTGAACATGAAAGCCATCTTTGTTGTGTACACACGGTTAGGACTCACTGGGATGGTTCCTGCAGCCCCCAGCGGTGCTGCCTCGCCTCCACGTGCCATAGAACTTCATTGTGTTCCAGTGGCTCAGACCATCATCACTCAGGGCATCTGGAGTCAAGTTGCAGATCTCTAGTCGAGAAAACTGCCTCGTGAAATCACTGAAGGACATCCTGGAAGATGTAGGTGTAGCTTCTTTAAACAGCTGGTTTTACGCTGTGCTTTTTTCTTAAGTTTGATGACAAACTTACCTGCACTCTCATATCTGTGTGTTAATTATAAACTTGGTGCCAGAAAACTATAAGCTTAGCGCTAAAATTGGATCAGAAGAAAATGATTAACACACATTATGTCACACACCTGTGCAAACAAACCAGTTTGGATTTTTTAAATGGACGAGACTCCAGCAGCAAGTCACTGCTTTCAGAGCCATTTTTGTATGGAATAAACACATTTATAACTTTATAAAATGGATTTAACCTGTTAACTGGCCGCACCCAGTCTATTTTCAGTGATTCCCCCACACACCCAAAATAAATAAATGGTATATCTAAAAAAAAAAGTTACAGTAAATGTAAACACATACGCATAGACTAAAAAACACAATCCTCCCAGTAGTCCTTTTCTGATACACAACTTACATTTGGAAGCACTACATATGTCCTGCGGACAGGACTTGACGGGGCGTGACCAGTCAAAAGGTTAAAGGTGAAGATTTAGTAACTGTGGACACAGTCATGTTTACGCTTAAACTTTCAGTGTTCATGCTAAGCTCTGCTTACAGCCTTGTTATACAGTGGTATGCAAAAGTTTGGGCACCCCTGATAATTTTCATGGTTTTCCTTTATAAATCATTGGTTGTTTGGATCAGCAGTTTCAGTTAAATATATCATATAGCAGACAAACACAGTGATATTTGAGAAGTGAAATGAAGTTATAGGATTTACAGAAAGTGTGCAATAATTGTTTAAACAAAATTAGGCAGGTGCATAGGTTTGGGCACCCCTGTCGTTTTATTGATTTGAATACCTTTAGCACTAATTATTGGAACACAAAATTTGTTTTGTAAGCTCATTGACCCTTGACCTACATACACAGGTGAATCCAATTATGAGAAAGGGTTAAGGTGGCCAACTGCAAGTGCTTCTCCTCTTTGCATCTTCTCTGAAGAGTGGCAACATGGGAGCCTCAAAACAACTCTTAAATGACCCGAAAACAAAGATTGTTCAACATCATGGTTTAGGGGAAGGATCCAAAAAGCTCTCTCAGAGATCTCAGCTGTCAGTTTCCACTGTGAGGAACATCGGGAGGAAATGGAAGACCACAGGCACAGTTCTACTGAGCCAAGAAAAATCTCAGATAGGCAGAGACGAAGGATGGTGAGAACAGTCATAGTCAACCCACAGACCGGCTCCAAAGACCTACAACATCATCCTTCTGCAGATGGCGTCACTGTGCATCGTTCAACTATTCAGTTCACTTTGCACAAGGTTGGCTGTATGGGAGAGTAATGCAGAAGAAGCCTTTTCTGCGCACACACCACAAACAGAGTCGCTTGAGGTACGCTAAAGCACATTTAGACAAGCCAGCGTCATTTTGGAATAAGGTGCTGTGGACTGATGAAACAAAAATTGAGTTATTTGGACATAACAAGGGGCGGTATGCATGGCGGGAAAAGAACACAGCATTCCAAGACAAACACTTGCTACCCACAGTAAAATTTGGTGG
>JAMQGT020010804.1:0-11840 GCA_024447675.2 Pterophyllum scalare | reverse complement strand
AAGCCACAATGGAAAAATACAAGGGTGCCAGATTCCTGTCAGATGTGTGTGTGTGTGTGGGGGGGGGGCAGAAAATAAATAAATGTGCTATTCTGAGAGTACCTCACAGGTGAAACGCATATGCTTTCAAAGCTAAAGCCACCACTGTTAATTTGTTTTTGCACACTCAGTGGTAGCTATTAAACAATGTGGAAACAGCATGACGTGAACTGGCATGAAAAAAGCTTAAAATGAATTAACACAAAATGCAAAATCCATCTAAAAGTGCTGTGTTATGATTCAAAAGTCAGGCTTTGTGTTGGTTAATGCTACAGGGGGGAAAAAAATCACCAGCCAATGATGCAAAGATTTAAACCTGCAGCTCAGCAGTGTCGAGCTCAGGTTCACTAAGGTATAAACTGGGATCAAGGCCCAGACACATATAGATTATACAGTTTATGCTTTAATAAAATAAATAAAAAATATCATATTATTGGATGTCCCATATAGCCTTTTTACATGCAATCCGGTTCACATAAAGGCCTCAACAAGTTGCCTAGCTATTACATCATTTAGTCAAACACAACACCTGTGCACCGGCAAACAACTTTGCAAACCATTCCCTCCTTTCATGCTGCTGTAAAGATGTAATTAGTGTCATGTGTGATGTCACTGATGCTGCTGCTCTGGTCTGTGCTGGGACCTTGCTGTTGCTCTGCACTGCACTGAAAGGTGTAAAGAACCTCATCAAATACAAATGAGTGCAGACTGAAATAACAGTCTTATTTGTTCCTATAGTGGCCCTCATTGAACTGCTTCTTGATTGCGAACGTATTCTGTTTCATTGCATAATAGAGACACACAGAAGTAACTTCATATAGCCCGTGTTTAAGAACTTTTTAAAACATTTATTTAAAATATTCAACGTCAGAGAGTGGGAGACATTTTAGTGAATAATTTACTCTTTACTAAAAGATGGAGAGCAGATAGATGTAAAACCTCACTGTGGTACAAATTTGATTAAAATTTCATATGTATGCTCTAGTCATTGACTTGATTGGTAGCAGAGGCACCCAGGGTACCACACTAGCTGGCACCCGAGTCTTGAGCCTCGGGCTGAAGCGATACACCAAACATTTATCTTAATACCAAATATTTTAAAATGGCAGCAGGGTGGCATTTGCTGCATTAACAGGCTGTGATATATGGTCTCACTCTGGCTGCATCATTGTGAAAAATGGCACTGAGTGCTCCTCCACCATTTCCTGAACATATTCACTCAGGATGCCTTCCTGTTGGCATCATTCTCCGGCCCTCGGGGGTTCTGTGAACCTGAACTGTTCCAGGAAAATACAACCCCACAACACAGTGGAGCTGCCAGGAGCCTTCACCATAAGAAGCGAGCATTGTGCCTGTAGACTGCTTTTGGCATGTGCCACATATGTTCATTGCTAATAATAGGATGACTCATGTGATTATGTGACCCTTTGTGCTGCTCAGTAGAACAAATGCTCTGCTCTTTGCCCTCAACTCACAAAATTTCTTGTGTACATTTCATTATGTGATTGGTTAAGCAATCCAACCCATCTATTAGTTTCCTCAGACTAATTAACGAAAGTGCCAACTTACTGAAGGAAAGAAATGTATTTACTTGTTTACTTAGCTGTCAGTTCCTTCTTGCATGTCAAGTAATGCATGGGGATCGCTGTCAGATGGTTTTTCTGTCACAATCAACTTAAGCCTGTCTTTCCCTTTAATTTTCATGCCAACATATCATTAGCATCTGTTCTCATGGCTCAAAAACTGTTGGACAATTGACTGACAAGCAGTCTCGGGGTCAGGTGAAGTCTGCTCCCTTCTTATTTCATGGTGCAAACCACTGGTTACACTTCAGAACAGAAAGATCAGATTAGTCTTTGCCAGAAAACATGTAAAAAAGCATGCACAGTTCTGAAAAAACAAAAAAACTTTGGACAGATGAAACCAAGATGAACTTGTACCAGAATGAAAAGAAGAGAAAAACATGAAAAAGGAGAGAAACAGATGAGGATCTGAAGAATACCACATCATCTGTCAAACATGATGAAGGTAATGTTATTGCATAGGTGTATATGGCTGCCAATGGAAACAGGTCACTAGTGTTTATTGATGTGACTGCTGACAGAAGTAGCAGGATGAACTGTGAAGTGTACAGGACAGTTGCCACTGTCCCAAATGCTGCAAAACATGGACAGTGCTTCACTGTGCAAATGGATAATGACTCAAAACACACAACAAAAGCAGCTCAAGAGTTTATCAAGGCAAAGAGATTGGATATTCTTCAAAGGCCAAGTCAGTCACCTGGTCTCAACCTAATAGAACAGCTTTTCAGTTACTGAAGACAAAACTGAGACACCAACAAACAAGGAGCAGCTGAAAGCTGCAGTGAAGGCCTGCAGAGCATCTCAAGGGTGGAAACACAGTATTTGGGTTCTAGACTTCTGGCAGTCACTTAGTGCAAATTTTCATCCAAGTATTAAAAACAATCCTTATATTTAAAATTGACTACAAATGACTACAAACTGGTACATAAAAATGGCTGTAATTCCTAAACAGTTAATGCAAAGGTTTTGTTCAAGCCCCTGAATTAAAGCTGAAAGTCTGCACTTCAATAACATCTTTTCATCACATTTGAAATCCACTTTGGTCATATACAAAGGCAAAACTACAAAGAATTTTTAGCTGCTGCAGTAAAGATTATTATTATTTTACAGTAAGCACTCATTTTTTTGAAAGTCAAAAACAGACCTGATCTCCCAATGGAAAAAGAGGTTCGCCAGGAAATAATGTCACAAGTGTGGCTCTCTATATCCTGCATTATTTACTATATATTATATAACAGCATGAAAGCTAAATATTCTTTGACACTCATGCAGTCTCTAGAGTCTCTTGTTGCTGTTTATAAAATTGAAATATTAAAAAATGCACAGTACATGAAGCATTTATCTCACGTGAGCTTGAGTGCTGAAATTGATAAACAGCTGTAAAATGTCATAAAATGCAATATTTGTCTCAAACTTAAATACCGTACTACTTCAGATTTCAGGTCAATCTAAAGCTGCTTCACACCGCAGTTGGAAATGTAAATGTTTACAGATTTATAGCTGCATTTCTCTTATCTCATCAGAAAGATTTAAATGGTTACATTTACCATGTTGTCATGTTTCTGAATATGTGTAATGTTTCTGTGTAGCATCCGTCTGTCACTCAAACTGTAGATGTTTTTTTTTAACACGGGTCACAGAAAATGAGACAACTGGTTTTAAAAAAGAGGATTTAATAACATTATCTGGATAATAAACACGCTCACACCTGCTGTTTCTGCGCTTCATTCATTCTGTCAACAGTAATGTGATTGTATTTCATATGTCTCTACACCGATTTTAAGTTTTGTTTTGATGTGGGAAACAGTCGCCTGTTTGTTGATGTTTTTATAGAAGAAGATGACACCTCACACACACACACCTGCTCTGCTATCTCCTTCACATTGTAATCATTCAGTCATTCAAGATATGCAGATTTTATTGATGCTCTGACAGGAACACTTACCCCCAAAAGGGTTATTGATATTTGACAAATCAGTCTGCAGTGATGAGTTTTACTTTCTGTCTTTGTGAACACGTGTCCAACTCGAGGCCTGCGGCCCTCGTGTCACTTCAGGTTCTCTGTGAATTTTGTAGCTGTGTGGTAGCCTGGTTGTTGTGCTCAGAACACATTATTTTGCTTTATGAGAATTTTGTGTGAACCTGTCTGTATGTGGCTGAATATTTTCAGTTGAATTAAAGCATCTGGTCAGTACCTGGCCCTCGATGTGCATCTCATGTGGCCCTTAATGATGACTTAGGTCATATGGGTGTGGAAAGGTCAGTTGATATGCTCTGAATTCAGACACCCCCGATCTCGGTCATGCAAACACACTTTGGCAGTGATACATCATGTCTGTGACCTTTTTAAAACAAATTTCACAATTTAATAAAAAAAAATTTAATATAAAGAAGATGCATAGGGTGTGAGCTATAGATTAAAAAAAATCATTATTATCAGATCTGAATACATTTTTAGGTGAAGCTGTCAGTTTTCAACACGCTGACATTCATATCAACATGCTGGGATGCACACTGATATATTGGTCATAATTTCATAATTAATGTGAATTTCTCAAAGCCTGATGTACCGATGAACACACAAAATGTGGCTTTTCCGGTGGTTTAAACGAATAATTAGCAACTAGTGATATGAGAGGGTGCGCTGAGAGGAGACTTGTATGACTCTTCTCAGTCACGGTTCTAATCGTGTGAAAAATATGCCAACATTATGGCACACAATAATGAAAGCACCAACAACATTTTGAGTTCAGTCTAGCTACAGCTTCCACAGCAGATTCAGTTCAGTTTTTATTAGTTTTAGCCTTTTTTAATTATTATAATAGGGAGGGTTAGGACTTAAGAAGTTCAGAATATAGATTACAATGTAAAAACATGACTTGGTGAAAGCAGCTGATGCACAGACATTCCAGGTCTCAGTTAAATCATAAATAAAGTTATATTCTCCCAAGATGCATCACAAAGAAGGGAGGCTCCAATTTGGATGGCATGTAAGCTAAGTATCTTAAGCCTCTTCAACCCCTGCACACGCAAGATGAAATATTACTTGACTTAAAACAGATTTGACTCTCATTATTTGACCAATAATGTACATACTGTAAGGTCCCATGATATATATATTTTATTTATTTATTTAAATAAATAATATATTTTTTAACTGTGTCATAATGGTTATACAATGTTTGCATACCTCTGTGATTCCTGTTGTGGGAATGACTAATTTAAACTAATGTGGCTCTGACCAAAACCCAATCTGAACATAATCGAGTCAATGCCTCTGCAGCTGGGGGGCCGTGACTTTTCATATAGAAGGTCGATTCTTTTATAACTGATAAAAACAGATAATTCACTGCTTTAAGCTGATTATTATTCCAGGAGACAGAGCCCGCCTGTCAATTTTTACCTCTCTTTCAATCAACTGTCTTAGGAAACCAGTTCATGGGTGCCGCTGTGTGTAGTGTGCATTCCTCACACTCAGCACTGCCACATTTAACCTCTCCCTCCCACAGTCCACACTACAAAAACACCGGTGTACAAGGCCACGCAGAGGCCTTAAACAGGATTTAGATTAGCTGCTAGAGAGAAGCCTTTGTATTTGACTCAGATAAGTTTTAACAAAGAGTTTCATTTGTAAGTCACCCGGTCCCAGAGTTTGGTGGGAGGTCTTAAAACACATAACACGGTAAACAGATAGTGTTTCACGTGTTCAGGGCCAATTTCAACCATTTGGTTTTCCAGTAAGGTTTCTAGTCACAGACTTTAATATAGTATGTTTACAGTAGAATTTGCACATCTTTAAAAGAGGCCAATATATATGGCACTGCTCTGATGACGTTGAGGTTTTTGGTTAAATATAATACATCTCTCATTAACACAATAAGCTCATGTGCAACATTCCTGCAAACACCCGTCCATTAACGGGCCTTTTCTGGGTCAGCTGAGAGCTGCGTGCGTGAGAGTTTGCTCTGTAATCTCTGCTGAGCAAACATACCTTTTAACATGTGTCACTGAGCTCAGGGACAAACTGAAGTGAGCAAAAAGCACAGTTTCCACTCCCAGCACTGATATTCCCAGTTTCGTCAATCCTGTGACTAAACTAAGGAATATCATCAAGTTTAAAAAGATACAAATGATATGAGTAGCAGGGTCTGATTAAAGCCCAGTATTTAAAAAAATACTTAATTTTACTGTAGCCATTAATCAATATTTGTACCACCACCAAACTGAACAGGAACCAAAAAGGAAACCAATAAAAAAACTGACTTATTAATAGAATGTCTTTAAAAAAAGTCTTCAGTTAAATTCTATTTATATAATGCTAGTCATCTTTAGATATTGTAGGGTTTTATCTTACAATATATAGAGAAAATTCCTATAATTAGATGATCCCCTAAGAGCAGCACCTGGAGACAATGGGGAGAAAGAACTCCCATTTAAGAGGAAGAGACCTCAAACAGAACCAGCCTCACAAAGAGGCAGCAAGCTGCCGCGACCTGTAGTGGTACGTAAACACATCAGGAGTAAAAAGAGGGAAGCCTGGGTCTATAGCAGCATAACGGATGGTTCAGGGTCTCTTCCTGTTAAAAGGGAGTTCTTTTCCCCACCATCTACAAGTGCTTGGTATTTGATGATTATCTGATGAGTGGGGTTTTCCCTCTAATATTGCAGGGTCTTCACCTTACAATACAAAGCATCTTGAGGCGACTGTTGTTGTGGTACAACATAGACGCATGTGAAAAGGGGAGGAGTGGAGTACTGATGAATCTTATCAATGTCCACACATAGACATCGAGATAGGTTACATGACATCGCATATAGTATATATAAGCAGCTTTTTCGTTTCACATTCTGCATTTAACTTCTTCACAGATACCAAAACCAGGCAGCGGCAAATGTATCTACTATCAGTATGCTCTACCAGAACTTCAGAGTGGTTGAATAACTTTGGAAACCTCCCACACCTTTCCAACATCAGTCATCAGATCATTTTCTACTTTTCGAACTTTCATTCATTATAACTATATTTAACTGTAACTGCACTGTCACCCTCAGTTGAACGACTATTGTTTCATGCCAGGTTTCTACTGACGCCTTAAAGGCTGGCCTTTCGGGACAGCTATAAAAGCATTTTCCTTATGTCACTGTTGGATAACACATCACACAAATGTCTTTTCAAACCAACACAAGCCTCTCTCAAGCCTCACAATCTCTGACGTCAAGTACGGTCACAAACACCATACCGTGCAGAAAATATGCATATTTTTCTCAAACCTGTTTAAGCAAGAACTTGCTTTAAAAAAAAACAAAAAACAGCTGCACATTGACGTCTTCTAGGCGACATGAGCATGATTAAACCTCTTAATTAGCTTACAATAAATTAGCATAATTCATAGGGCTTTATCGAGCATCAGCAGGCAAGGGAAAAAGTCCTGAAGCATCCTTGTGGCTCATTTGGCAAAAGGTGGATCTGTAGCTGCAGCATCCTTGAAACTGCTTGAATCTGGTGGCCCCTTCATTTCCTCACGCCATGATGACAGGCTGCATTCCCAAAAGAGTGGACAAAAAAGAATCAGTGAACCCAAACGTGCTCTTACAGTTATCTATTTAAATAGACAAGAAAATAATAACAGGCGAGCATGAAGTACAAGACAAAAGCTCCTCTGTGTCTCCGTGTGCTCAACCCTCTTGACATAGCAGCATGTTGCAGTTTTACTCTGAGTACTCTCTTTATCAAAAAGCTGTGGCAACATTTGGCAGTGCAGCCCAAGAGCGAGTGAAGCTGGAGAGTCTTGAAAAACTGGGTCCCTATAAGGTATGAGGTGATACTGTCAAGCCTATTTCAGTCAGGACCGCTATAGTCAAAGGAAGATATTGTTATTTCCATCTGCAGCAATTTATATTTAGCTGTACGGCTCTGTTCTGAACCTTCCCGCCCTTCCACATGCATACATGAAAAGCCTGAGGTTGAGAGCAGCAGCAAGAGCCCCATACAAAGCAGTGCAGGCATCAATGACAGCAGACATGACACTGATTAAATCAGACACAGCATGAAAAGCAGCAACTGTAGACAGACTAAAGCAACTCAAAGATACCCATTATGCTCATTTCCAGCTTCAGGTTTTTATAGAGCTGGCCACTAATAGCGTAGCTTTGCATAAATCACAGTTCAAAATAATCCTTATTTATTTTATAATGGGCCTTTATGCGCCCCGCATTTCATCCCATGTCTGAAACAAGCAGTTTTAGGCCCCCCCTGTTAGGCTGAGTAACACTGTCATAGCCACTGATACTCTATGTTTACTTTCAGCATATACGAGCTTGTAGGACCGAACCATAGAACCGGTCATGACAGACATTCATTAAATCCTGCACAATGGGATAATGTTCAGGCACCCATTAAACAAGAAAATGATCCTATTTCACATCAACAATCTTTCATAAATAGATGTCAAAAAGCTCATAAATGGCAGTCACTGGCATGATGAGGAAGCACAAAATTATTCGCCAGAGCAGCAAACATTCAGCATTAGGGTCTAATCTTTCCTGTTTGTGTTTGCATCACGATTTAAGGAGCGTAACTTTGCAAGAATAATAAATCATCCTCATACATTTATCTACTGCAACCACATAGAAACCTAAAAAAAAACAGACTCTGCAATCGATGTCCTCCTCCTCCTCCTCTCTGTGTCACAACCAACCCAGATAAGTCTAGAGGAGCGTGTAATATCAGGTACGCACACTGTAATCCATCATCTTTTTAAACAGATTCCAATTATTGTGTAGAAACCGAATGCATGTTTGCCTATTTCCATCCCTTCTATATCTGGCCCCCACATCTTTCTTGGATCTAATTATTCCTGTTAAATACATGTACTGGGTAGTTCAAGTTCAAATGGGCGTGTCGCTGGTGAAATAAGTGTGTTTTGTGAGAACGAGCAGCTGCAGCTCCATATAAATGCAGCCATTTTCTCTGGTCAGTGCACTTCCCTGCTCATCCTCACGGCATCATCAAAGCCTTGCTAAGCTTATGTGTTTTTCTGCTAGCATGCACGTGTGTGTGTGTGTGTGTGTGTGTGTGCATGAAGTGTGTGTTTGACACTGTGCCAGTGTCTGTGTGTATGCACACATAATTATGCAGCATAGATCTGTGAGTTAGCCCTTGAAAAAACATGCCAGTTCATTCACACTAACAATACGATATTTTCCAGATGGCACAGGTCCACATTGATCTGCAGCCAGAGTATTCATCCTCCTGTGCTTTCACACATCAAGCAATAAAGTCAGCAGCAGAAATTCTATCAAAAATGCATATATTGTTGAGTTTCTAACACACAAAAGGCCCAGGCAACGTCACACAAAATGTCAGGCTTTTGGGGGATCATTTACTTCTTTTTTATGCAACCGAGAAATAATAATAAAAAAAAAAACACATAATGATCTAATTAAAAACACATTCCAAAAACGCTTAACCAACTAATGAAAACACGGCTTGTGAAGTAGCCCATTAACATACACATATATTTTTAGCCAAAGCACTATTAACACATCACGGGCAGAAAAACAAATCTCAGTGAGGAACAATGCATTCATATCTCTTCCAGGATCGGGAGCATTCAGCCATTATTGGCTGATTAGGTCAACAGTTTCTCCAAATCTGTCTGATCAAAGTAAAATTGGAAGTAAAACTTCATTTTCCAGAGCAGCGGTGGGATTACGGTGCAAGTTGAGTACCGTTACCATTACCTTACAAAGCTACGTGCATTACATCCAACAACTACAGGCCCAATAATCACTTTCCTTTTGATTAAGTTGATCTCCACCAACTCCTGCATGGATTATTCGGGCTTTTAACCCCCAAATGTTCCACTATGTTCACCAGCTAGTCAGTTACTCTGCTTCTTTGCTTGATGTTTGTGCATTAAAGCCAAATTAAACCAGAATTTGCAAAATAACATACATAGTATAAAACAAATTCATGAGAAGCAGAGTCCTACATACAGATATTTGAAGAAAATACCAATATCAGCATTATTTCTTTTAAAAGAAATCTCTGATGAGGTGTAAGCCAGAGCTACAGTTTATTACACCTAAACCTTATCATACCCACCCCTATCTGTGATTAGGCAACGTATTAGCCTGGCAGATGTATGTTGAGCTTTATTTCATCCTGTTCTGACAAACTTTTGTTGCTGAATTTTGACACCGATGCTGATTTTCACACAAATGAAGACAATACCGAGAGCATTGCAGAAAGCAGCCTCCATCTGTGGTGTGAACCTCACGGAGGTTTATTGATGTGAGTTCTGTTGTGCAAAATGGAGACATTGGCATTTGCAGACGCCTCGGCCCATGATCAATCAGTTTGAATAATATTTATATCCTCTCTCCTATTTTTCCTCTCTCAACATCAAGCCTTTGTGTTGTTGTCTTTTTATTTCTAACATTTAAGCTAACTGGCTGGCATTAGAGATCAGGCCAGTGGATAAACAGAGTGAAATCACTGCTGTAATAAACATTAAAATGAAGACAGATGCGTAGCAATTGTAGAGCAAGAGAAAAAAAAATTGAGGATTTTGATAGGGGAGGCTGAGAAAGTGTTTTTGTCTCCTTCCTGCAGATCTCTATAAGTAGGTGGTAGTTAGCCTCTCTTATTCATACTGGATTGCTGTCAATTCCTGTCACAGCCTCTTCCTCACATGGACTAAGATGACAAGGCTATTACTGCAGTGTGGGTCGCCTTTCTTTTTTTTGTGGTTGTTTTGGTTTCCTTTTTCTTTTCCTAAAAATTAACTGCTTTAAGACAGCCTATCAGCCACTTTTAAATGAATATAAAAAAAAAATCTAAGTGGTGGAAGAAAATAATTCGTTATCCTTCAAAGCAAATCTTCTTCTCCTGGTTCATGAGGAGCACTGTCCAGATCTGATGTTCACTGGGCTTCTGTAGGTCTTTTTTTAACCTCCGACAAGCAAAATCCTGATGTCAGATAGCCTTGATCTCTTTTATCAGGCAAACAAGCATTACCCTCTGACCATCACACTCAAAGAACAAGGCTGGTGCTTTACAAACAAAAGTGGTCTGATAATGCACATCTCTGCCCCCAAAACATGGATGAATCTGATCCCTGAATCGCATATACTTCTCATTTCAATAGGATGTATATTTGGGAAAACATGACACAAAATGTCCATAAACCAAACCAATCACGTAACCTCCTTCACGAAGAAACATCGATTTGTTATTGTCATTAAATTCCACAAAGAGTGCAAGAAACCGAAGCGTGATTCTGGTCCTCTGTCTGGGAATCCATTAGCTATTGTCCGATGACTGGACACTGACAAATGATTTGGGACCTTTGATCATATAGCTCACATCTAGGTCCATACTTCCTGAGCGGAGATCTTTATGAATGCAGATATATTAGGGGAAAAAAAACCAAAACGAAGTAATCTTCAGTGGACAGGGATGGGGATATGGTTTAGGGATCAAGATTTAATTTTGGCAGTTCCCTGCCCTTTGGCTCTCTGCATGGACTGTTTGCTACCTCCATGCAACAAAAGCCTGCACAAATGTGATTCATCAATGCTCCAAACAAACAAAACCCATCAAATGTAACAGGGTTTTTAAATGGGTGCCCTGACCATGGAGAAAATTATGTTTACTCTGTTTTTCTTTTTCAAAGAGGCAAACTGTTCTAAGCCAGATGGCCAGAGACTTGACTTTTTGGATTGCAGTGATTTACCTCACTCAGCTGATTAAAAAATAATAATCTCAAACTGCTGCTAGAGTTGTTCTTATAAAGTAATTACATGTGAACAATAGTTGTATAAAAAGTTCTGGTAGAAAAATAACTACTCAATGTAACTCTAGCTCTATGAGCATGCTCAATGCCCATAACAGGCTTCATCACTGGCTGTGTGAGGTGGCCTGGGAGGGGTCCAGACTTTAGTCTATGGTGAGAACCCCGGTCCAACACTTTGCTCTGCCCCCACCGATACAAAAATCTGTGTCTCTTAATTGCACACTCTCACATATCCATATACTGTATGTGGATATTTGTTTAAAACAAACTGTTTCAATCCCCAGGAACCTTTAGGGCAAACAAGTCCAGCATCATGCCAAAAAGTAATATAACAGGAAGGCAGGGTTCTAGCCAGCGGTTCATTGCCCGGTGCTGTCAGAACTGTTCTATCAAGATATGTACTAGTCAGGCTACAGCA
>JAMQGT020010802.1:0-11731 GCA_024447675.2 Pterophyllum scalare | reverse complement strand
TAGCATCACTGAGAGTGAAGCCGCTTAACTTCTAGAACCTGAAGTCTGTCTCATCGTGTTTGACATCTTAACCTACCCATACATCCACTCATTTTAACAGCTGACTGCTTACATACCAAATGACACATCAGCTGTTTGTAGTGCACATATTTAAAGGGTCTTGGGTAACTCTGATTCACCTGAAATTTAGTTTGCAACCAGTTCCACTGTTTTCATAACATTTGCAGCTTTTATCCATTACTCTCTTAAGACTCACTAGTTGCATTTAATTTGTTAATAATTTTTTTTAGCCTACAGTTGAATTGCTTTCAGTTCTTATTGTGAAACGTTTTACTGAACAAATCTGAGCACATATGAACTAACAGAGCAACTGTGTAAAGGGCTAAAAAGTGAAACTGAAATTTCTCACCATGTACACAGTGACACTCAACTCAAAAAATTTAATTTTGCATGTTTTTTGGTTTGGTTTTTTTTAAAATCTGATTGACAGGGTCAAAACTATACATGCTCAAATATACTGCTTAAAAAAATGAAAGGAATGCTTTTTAATCAGAGGATAGCATCAAGTTAGTTAAACTTCTGGGATATTGATCTGGTCAAATAAGTAGCAGAGGGGGTTGTTGATCAGTTTCAGCTGCTTTGGTGTTAATGAAATTAACAAGTGGACTAGAGGGGCAACAATGAGACAACCCCCAAAACAGGAATGGTTTTACTGGTGAAGGACACTGACATTTTCTCCTCCTCATCTTTTCTGACTGTTTTTGCACTAGTTTTGCATTCGGCTAGGGTCAGTGTCACTATTGGTAGTATGAGGCAATACCTGGACCTTACAGAGGTTGCACAGGTAGTCCAACTCCTCCAGGGTCACATCAGTATGTGCCACAGGCAGAAGGTTTACTGTGTCTCCCAGCACAGTCTCAAGAGCATGGAGGAGATTCCAGGAGACAGGCAGTTACTCTAGGAGAGCTGGACAGGGCTGTAGAAGGTCCTTAACCCATCAGCAGTATCTGCTTCTTTGTACAAGGAGGGCAGGATGAGCTCTGCCCTACAAAATAACCTCCAGCAGGCCACTGGTGTGAATGTCTCTAATTAGTAAGTACTGTCAGACTTCATGAGGGTGGTCTGAGGGTCCGACATCCTCTAGTGGGCCCTGTCTTCACTGCCTGGTACTGTGGAGTCCGATTGACATTGGCCATAGAATACCAGAATTGGCAGACCCACCACTGGTGCTCGGTACTTTTCACAGATGAGCAGATGAGGGTCTGGAGAAGCTGTAGAGAAAATTATGCTGCCTCTAACATTGTTCAGCATGACCGGTTTGGTTGGTGGTTCAGTGATGGTCTGGGGAGGCATATCCATGGAGGGAGACACAGACCTCTACAGGCTAGGTAACAGCACCCTGGCTGCCATTAGGTATCAGGATGAAATCCCGCAGGACACAATCTGTCATCTCATTATGGCCCCACTGTTGTCAGGCATGCAGTAGTACATGTTAGTCCAACATGTGGAGGACATACAAACTACTGAGTACCATTTTGAAATTAGATGTAAAGGCATACCATTTGTTTTAAATTGGGTAGTTCAAGCAGGGTTAGGTCAGCTGGTTTGTTTGATGTGCTTCTCAGCTGTTAAAGTGACTCGCTTTGTTCAGCAGTACCCTTTCTCACATTCCTCATATTTTATGCAGCATAGTTCTCAATCCCAAGTGGCCTGAGAACTTAATGAATAACTTTTTTTTGTATCTGTTGTTTTTTTCTTTTGGTACATGCTTGTTTATATTACATCATGGTTTTTCTCTGAGAATCCTGTATTGGTGCAAGGTAAAATCTGACTATCCACCACAAAGATTAAGAAAACAAGAACAGTGCATCATTGCAGCAACCTGTAAGGTCTTGCCCATCATTGGCAATGAAGACTCATCATTGGTAATAACAGGGTAGAAGCAGTCTGGTGGTTTTGTTAAACTGATGTCATTCCTGAAACATTACTTATAAGTCAGACAGCCAGATGGAAGATAGTGGTAGCTATGGTAAGACCGTTTCCCTTTATTAGTATAATTATCACACACAATTAGAATTATGCAGTTAGTCTGTTTTTTGTTTTTGTTCATGTTTTATTAAGTTGACATTAACTGAGAGGCAAATGACTAAATGAGGATAATTCAATTCAGTTTTATCTATATATCGCCAAATCACAACAGTTGCCTCAAGGTGCTTCATATTCTAAGGTAAAGACCCTACAATAATTACGGAGAAAACCCAACAATCAAACGACATGGTGACGGTGGGATGGAAAAATTCCTTTTTAATATTAAGTAACCTCCGGCAGAACCAGGCTCAGGGAGGGGCACTCATCTGCCACAACCGGTTGGGGGTGAGGGGAGGGAAACAGGACAAAAGACATTCTGTGGAAGAGAGCCAGAAATTAATAACCAATGGTTAAATGCTCTAACTATAAACTTTATAAAAAAGGAAAGATTTAAGCCTAATCTTAAAAGTAGAGATGTCTGTCTCCTAAATCCAAACTGGGAGCTGGTTCCACAAAAGAAGGTCCTGAAAGCTGAAGGCTCTGCCTCCCATTCTACTTCTAAATGCCCTAGGAAGCACTAGGAAGCCAGCAGTCTGTACCTAACCTTCTTACAGTAGGTAAAATCCACTTAAGTGCTAATGTTCGTTAATAACTAGTCTGCTTTCCATTCACCACCTTCTAAGGTTGAAAACTCACCGATATCTGGATTTTATTTTATGAATACACTGCATCAGTTGTCAGGTGTCTGTCAGGCTGTGAAACCGTTAAGGCTGCCACTGAAAATAACACCTTGAGTGTTGCGTGCAGGTAGGGCTCTCCCCACCCACTCAGCCACGGTGTGAACTGGCAGCTCTGTGATGTAGGCGTGCATGTGCGCCACTCATTCGGAGCCAGATGAGCTCATCCGAGAGAGGGATCCAAACACGATACCTCTTGAGTTTACTCACCACTGTCAGTCAGTCCTGTTTCATCTTGACACACCTGTATAGCCCGAGATGGTGCAAAAAGATAGATTTATGTTACGATGTGATAAGCTGGATGTGTGTTGGTGCTTTCGAAACAGTCCGACAACCTGGCTTAGATTTACAAGAAGTCCACTGAGATTCATATATTTTGAAGAAGAATTTATTTTAAATCATTGCCACCTTCCAGCCTCTGAATTGAAAAACTGACATTTGTGGTTGCTTCCATCCAAAAGATCTGCTTTATGTTGATGGCCGTGTGTTTGGCGCCGACAGCTTTCTGTGTGCTGCAGAAAGATAAGATACAGCACTTTTCTTTCCCAGCAGCTTCTTAAAGGCAGCATTAGGTGCTGTGCCAGCCTCCCTGCAGTGCCCTTTCACTGCAGTGATAAGCATGTCATTGTCACATTGGTGTATAGGTGAGGTTTGTGTGCATGAATGCGGAAGCACATTTGTTTTGTTCTTGGCAATCACTTAAAGCATATTCATACAAGAGAATGGGTTTCTGCCTGCCATGACTCACTGAGTAATATGTGGGCTTTGGGTCACACTTAACACATTTGATTAGTGTGTTTAAAGGAGATTTGTGGGGTTATCAATAAATCAGCCTAGTTTTCGTCCCCTTGCACTTCTTATTCGCTGTTCTAGGAAGAAGCGAACTGTGTAATGATACCATTACTCACGAGCAGACACATTTCTGTTTCCCTCATTACTGTTTGCACGCTCCTTCTGTCTTTCTCTTCTTGACTTTGGTTCACAGTTTCTTTCTTACCTTCCCTTTGCCCTTCCCACCTTTCTTTCCTAGCTGCACACTGTTCCTTTTATTTTGTCCCTGCTGAGAGATGACTGGAATTTCTCATCTGACTGAGAGGGTCATTTTAACTTTCTCCTCTTCGCTTCCTGCCCTCATTATTTCCACTCTCGTTCTCCAGAACCCGCACGCTTTCTCTTCCCTCCCTTTTCTGACGCTCTGCACTGGTTTCTTTGGCATCCCGCTCGAGTGTGTGAGCCAAGGGAAGGCAGTGCTCTTGTGGGACTCTCCTAACTATATCTCTCTCTCTCTCTCTCGTGCGCACACACTTTTTTTTTCCTCTATTGCTTCTGTCAGGCTCATTCTGAAGTACGCAGAACACTTTGCTCCAGTCTGTACTAGAGAAGGGGGCCTAATTTTGTTCCCTTGGCTAATAAGCTTAGCCCATGCTGAGCAGCTTTTAGTCCTGCAGGTTATAGTGGGCACTGGTTAGCCTGCAGTAGTCAATGAGAGGAACCAGAGCAGAGGAGTGGATCTGAGAAGAGGCAAAACTGCAGCAAATGCTTCAGCACTCCTCTGTTTGCCTAACAGGACCACCACTGCTTGTGCCGGCACTGCGGCTGGGACAGCTCTCTCTCCCCCTCCTTCCCTTTATCCTGCCTCTAATACTACCTGACTCCTCTCCCTCCCTCTCTGCCTGAACCGGAGCACTGACAGAGTACTTCTGTAGCTGCATCACCTCTCAGTCAGCTGTCTCGTCTTTCTTTCCTTCACTTCTTTTCTATCTTAAAATCGCACCTGATACTGTTGCCAAAATGTACCGGAACCCATGGATTTCGAATTACCTGAGTCACGTCAAGTTCTGCAGCCAAGGTAAGTGCAATGACTTGGGGCTCTGCAGCTCAGATTTGAAGATCAGGCTGAGAGCTTAGGGACAGGTTACTCTGGTTTTGGCTGTTGGGGAATCTGAGCTCGTTGAAGTTGGCAGGCAACAAACTGCAGACTCCCTTCCTCTCTGCTCAATGTCCTGCTTTCCAGCCAGCTGTCCTTGCACTGCAGCTGTAGCCTCCAAGGACACTATGTAAAGATAAGGGATTCTTAACACTGCAGGGGGCTGTTTTATGGAGGAAGCTATTTGAAGGCTCCATGGCTCTTGGATGTATTGTGAAGTTCTACATGGTTTTGCACTGAAATGAATAAAATTTGACTTCTGAACATTCAGTAGGTTGTTTGACTTCAATAATGAAATGGTCACTGAACTATTATTTCAACTGGCTACATGTAGTTTACCCAGAGTCTAATGATCTCATCACATCAGCATTTTAAATATTTAAAAAAAAAAATCAGTCACGATAGTGAATGGACTGAAGAATTTGAGTTCACATTTCAACTTTTGCTGTCGACCAATAGTGAGCTGTAAGAATTATGCTATTCATTGGCTCAATCCAAAATTGAGAACATTATGATATCTAGTACAGCTGTAGTATAACTATGCTATAAGATAGGTATTGCAAACAAGTCCTATTAGCTACGGAGCAGGCCTATCTCAGAAAGGCTTCAGTTTCAGCTTGCTAAGTGAATTAGCAAATTAGCACTAGTACATTCCTGATTGGCTGTATAAATTTATCTCCAGTTGAATTATTTCCCAATACCAACCCTGTGGAGATGCACATTTTTGCACTGATGTATGAGAAGATTATGGTATGATATGCTGGGTGGTGTGATGGCATTGCTCCCCCCCCCACACACACACACCTTTTTTTTTTCTATTAATATTATATTGAGGTGATGCTTTGCACGATACTGAAGTACAGTGCCATAAGAGGCCAGGGAATATACTTGGAAATTGTAGCTGAGTTCAGTGAACTGTTGGATGGTCACCATGAGTAATGGAAAAAGGGAACTTTTTTTTTTTTAACAGGAAATGGGGTGTTGCAACAATACTTTGAACAAATATATTTGAAACAGTTTGTTTCACTAAACTGAACTATTCCACTAAACTTGTCATGCACTTGCAGATAACTGGAAGCTTGTCAGAGAAGCTCGTGGCGCCCGACCGATTGACAAGCCGATCCGTCAGTGTCCGCATTTATAACGGCCAGACTGGAGGGGGGGGGGTGTAAAGCTAAAAAGACGAGCGAAACACCCCTCAACCATGTTGTGTTGACAATGCATAGTTTGTCCTCCAGATGGCACTCTGCCACTCCTCTCCTGCAACAGGCATGTTTAGAAGTAAAGTAAAATTTTATTTATATAGCACCTCTCAAGACACAAATCACAAAGTGCTTCACAACAGCAGAACAAAAAGAAAAAACCTAACCAAATACAAGTCTAAAAAAATAAGAACACCACAACATGACCACCAGCTAATAGCAGAGTCGGGCAGAGCGTAAATGAGTAAATGAATAACTACACATAACAATCGTTAAGGAAATCTTTTTATGTTTCATGCGTCCAAAAGTGAAAAAAAATCAGTCGATATATCAGAATATTGTATTTTTAAATCCCCAAACATCTGTATTGCTGTCAGTCTTGGAAAATCCTATTTGTTGGACTCTACATGCTAGCTGGGCTCTGACACATTCAATTTCAAGATTTTCTCTTTGATCCGGAGAGTGGAACAGGATTCAGTAAAAAGCCAATAAATGTGTGGTTTTAAGAAAACAAACAAACAAACAAAAAAAGATTTAAAATGCCAAATTAAAAACTACTGGCTCCATCAAACCAATATTATTGACTTTAAATTGCAGAGCAGTTATATTTAAAGACAACCATCAGCAACAATCAATGATTTTATGTTGTGCATTAATCAAGAATCTTATTGATTGCTGATGGTTTGAGTAGAAAGCTAGGGTTGGTGTTTTGCTCTAAATGACATGCTTGTTCATGCTTTAGTACTATAGAAGAGGCTTGTTGTACATGTCAGAAGCACTGACTGAAGTCCTGACATGTACTAACATGTTTGTAGAAGCCAGCATTAGAGAGACAAATTAATATCATTAGATTTGTCACTGCTGAGGTCCGTGTAGTTTTTGCACTCTGTTCTTCACCCTCACTGTACCCGGCCTTTGAATAGATGTTTATGTACCCAGTGACTGGCCACCAGTTGATGCCTGTTTGAATGCTTCTCATTCCCATCATTCTCTGTAATATTTTCTGAGTGAAAGCTGAGATCTGGCTTCTCCATGTTTAGTTGGCTGGGACTCCACAACAGGTGGTCCTCAGTTTCAGGCATTATGTGAGCATGGAGAATGGTTTTTGGGAAAGGAGGATGTGTTCTGAAGCTTGTTTGAAGGGTTTAGGTTGTAGAAGTGCCCGCTGCACTTTTTTTTTCTTATTTTCTTTTTTCAGAATTGACTTTGCAACTGAGCTGCTTTTCAACTCATTAATACTAGTGTTTAAGACCCAATTAGCTTATTGTGACATCCCTGTTTGGTAGCAATCGCCTCACCTAATTTTGTATTCTCCATCTGTTTGTTTTTTTTGTTTTTTAATGCTTTACTAAGCCCCTGTTAGTGAGGCTTTAGTTACAACTTGAGCTTCCCAGCAGACAGAATAGGTGGGTAACTGTTAAGTTGTTGGGGGGTGTTGAGACTTATATGTAAGGCACTTTGACTGTATGAATTACATCACACTTAAAGAGTGACACAGTTCCTTTTGGGCCTGCTGTAATCCCTGGAATCAAAGTTAATCCTGGATCGTAAATTGGACATATGCTCAGCCACTGATGCCTCTTTGGCTGCCACACTGGGTGACTTGTGGGTTAAGACATGGAGACATAGAGCTTTAGCCTCATGTTAATGTCAAGTTTATCAGAGCAGAGCTTTCCCAAAGTTAGCTTTGTTAACAGACAGTGTTACACAGTCTTTGGACTTCACACCTTTGATACCATCACATAAAAGGCTTGCACACTTCAGAACCTGAATGACACTCCATTGAATCATGAAATGATTTTATCCTCATGTTTTATCAGCGTCAAGCTGCTTTTACAGCCTCAGCGACACACATGGGGCACGGTGCTGAGGAATTCCTGGCGCATTCCCTTGCGGCTATAGCAGCCATAGACTTTCTGTAGATTACAACCAGCATCAAAGGCTGTGCGACATCTGTGATCTTTGTCGAGGTTTTTATGCCTGTGTCTGGAATGACGAATGAATTGAGGCCCTCTCTGGGAAGCGGGGGGGGGGGTGAGGTGGTGTCACCACTGATGGTCCACATGCCACAACATATAGACTGTATGAGGTGTAAAAGGAGTACAGGTCTGGTTTGTGGAGAATTCTAAGACCTCACAATAGCATCAGACAGCTGCCCTGAAGGGAAAAAGGCGTGAGTTATTTTCACAAAAGCAGCTATTTAAACTTTACATCTGGTTTTGTTTCATACTATAATTTAAAGGGAAATTCAGATATTTGTCAGCTTTGGTGGTATTGCTAAACTTTTAACTCTACTGACATAGAGATTTGAAAAGCATGAACTATGCAGAGGACGGTTAGGGTAAGGAGGACGAGTACTGTAACCGTGGTTGGTTAATAACTCAGTGTTTGGGCTACACATTTGGATCAAACTTCTTCTTCTTATTTTTATTTTTTTTTAAGAAAAGATGAATAACAAAAAGCAGGGAACAAAAACATAGCAGCGGTTATAGAGCAAAGGTTAAAAGATCACTTTCCTACATTGTTTATGCTCCCTGAGAAAGCGGTATGATAAAGAACTCACACTGACTTTTTACCAATAACAAAGGTTTTGATTTGATTTCATTACATTACAAAGTGTTGGAATTGTTACCTCTGGATAAATGTTATCTTTCCCTTCACCTTGGTTGTCTCCACCATGGCTCTTTGCTGTCGTGTATGTGTAAGTCACAAAGGACAGGCTGGACTTCTACATAGCCGTCACTTATTGAATGGTTTTTGGTGCCTTTTCACAGCAAATCTGGTGACAGCCCTGTGACACTGATTGCTGTCCATGGACTCAGCTCTGGCAGCTGCTAGCTATTAGAAGAGTTGATTTGGAACATTTAAAGAAAGTTTTTCAATGCCTAACTGTGACTTGAGTTAATGCAGATTTATTTGATTGAGACTGAGTTGGTCACATTTTTTTAGTTTGGAATCTTGACCAGAGCTGGAAGTCTGCCCTTCAGCACAGCAGTCAAATGTGCAACGCTGCTCGTTTAAAAAGTGCTGCCTTTGTAAAGTCATCCACATATTAAGTCATTGTGTACCCCTTTGAAACTGATGTTTAGGCATTAGTTGACATTGCATTGTGTACAGTAGATAGCCCTCTAATGTATTCACTGCCCTCTCATATGCCTGTCATAAATATCCTTTGGTAGTCCCTTAAATCAGTTGGCTCAAAGTTGAGAGAAGGGTAATTCAGTACGTGCGCACAATGCGAAATGATATGTTGGTGTAAAAGCAACACAGCTCATCACCCTGAACACACCATCCCCACTGTCAAACATGGTGGTGGCAGCATCATGGTTTGGGCCTGCTTTTCATCAGCAGGGACAGGGAAGATGGTCAAAATTGATGGGAAGATGGATGGGGCCAAATACAGGACCATTCTGGAAGAAAACCTGTTGGAGTCTGCAAGAGACCTGAGACTGGGACGGAGATTTATCTTCCAACAAGACAATGATCCAAAACATAAAGCCAAATCTACAATGGAATGGTTCACAAATAAACGTATCCAGGTGTTGGAATGGCCAAGTCAAAGTCCAGACCTGAATCCAATCGAGAATCTGTGGAAAGAGCTGAAGACTGCTGTTCACAAACGCTCGAGCTGTTTTGCAAGGAAGAATGGGCAAGAATTTCAGTCTCTTGAAGTGCAAAACTGATAGAGACATACCCCAAGAGACTTGCAGCTGTAATTGCAGCAAAAGGTGGCGCTACAAAGTATTAACGCAAGGGGGCCGAATAATATTGCACGCCCCACTTTTCAGTTTTTTATTTGTTAAAAAAGTTTGACACATCCAATAAATTTCATTCCACTTCACGATTGTGTCCCACTTGTTGTTGATTCTTCACAAAAAATTAAAATTTTATATCTTTATGTTTGAAGCCTGAAATGTGGCAAAAGGTTGAAAAGTTCAAGGGGGCCGAATACTTTCGCAAGGCACTGTGTGTGTATGTATGTGTATGTGTGTGTGTGTGTGTGTGTATATATATATATATATATATATATATATATATATATATATATATATATATATATATATATATATATATATATATATATATATATATATATATATATATATATATATATACACACACTGCTCAAAAAAATAAAGGGAACACTTAAACAACACAATATAACTCCAAGTAAATCAAACTTCTGTAAAATCAAACTGTCAACTTAGGAAGCAACACTGATTGACAATCAATTTCACATGCTGTTGTGCAAATAGAATAGACAACAGGTGGAAATTATTGGCAATTAGCAAGACACACTCAATAAAGGAGTGGTTCTGCAGGTGGGGACCACAGACCACTTCTCAGTACCTATGCTTTCTGGCTGATGTTTTGGTCACTTTTGAATGTTGGTGGTGCTTTCACACTCGTGGTAGCATGAGACGGACTCCACAACCCACACAAGTGGCTCAGGTAGTGCAGCTCATCCAGGATGGCACATCAGTGCGAGATGTGGCAAGAAGGTTTGCTGTGTCTGTCAGCGTAGTGTCCAGAGGCTGGAGGCGCTACCATGAGACAGGCGAATACACCAGGAGACATGGAGGAGGCCGTAGGAGGGCAACAACCCAGCAGCAGGACCGCTACCTCCGCCTTTGTGCAAGGAGGAACAGGAGGAGCACTACCAGAGCCCTGCAAAATGACCTCCAGCAGGCCACAAATGTGCATGTATCTGCACAAACCGACTCCATGAGGATGGTATGAGGGCCCGACATCCACAGATGGGGGTTGTGCTTACAGCCCAACACCGTGCAGGACGCTTGACATTTGCTGGCAAATTCGCCACTGGCGCCCTGTGCTCCTTCTTTTATTTATTTATATATATATTTATATATTAAATAAATAAATTAAAAAAAAAAAAAAAAAAAATATATATATATATATATATATATATATATATATACACACACACACTAAGAATAGTGTTAATGGAAGGATACCAAGAAGGGAACTGCTGCTTAACAAAAAAACGGCACATCCACCTGATGATGTGTAAACCTTTTTGCTAGTCTCATAAGCTGCTGAAGTAAATGTCAAAGTTTGTTGCTGCCTTTCTCATCTCTACAATCGCTGATGAATTGTTTTCAATAAACACTTTCAACTTAGATGGAAACAAATTTTATGAGTTATCAGTAAAGAAAATCCCAGGTGCTGGGATTTATCTATGGCTTTATACCTGCTAGAATGGTGTTGACCTAATCTTTGGACTGTGGTCAAAAGAAAAAAGTCAGCATTTATAACTTAAGATTATCATTCAAGGCTCACAAGGAATGAGCTGTGTTTCAGCAGCCCTATTCCATCCAGCTGAAACAATACACAGCTACCCCTAAACACATCCCCGCACGCCACCCTCTCCAAATAGTCCTCCTTTCACCTCAAATGTCTCAAATGATGTTTTGCTTAAGTAGGAGGGATTGAAAGCATCAACCCAAACATCCTTAATAAGGACTAGCAGTTCTGGAATGGGGAAAGGAGGGGTGGGGGTTAGTTTGGGGTGGGTAGCCACTGGGGAGAAGTTAGAGGTTTGGGTGGAGCAGTGGGCAAGTTTAGTGGGGGAGATGTCATTTGACCCTGAGGTGAACTCAGAGGGGATGGAAGTGGGACCACATGTTTCTCCTGAAATTGCACAGCTCTGGCTACTCAGAGGTCCAAGGGCAGCCAGAACCACACATTTGAGGTTTGGAGTGGATAGCAAGCACAGACATTCCCCACAGGGAACAACTTGGATTTCTCATGAGACTGTTTATGATGATTAATACCCACTAATGCCCCTTTATTTATTTATTTTAAGAAAAGGGGGA
>JAMQGT020010801.1:0-23673 GCA_024447675.2 Pterophyllum scalare | reverse complement strand
ACTAGAAGGCAGTGCCTTGCAGCATGTCATAAATCAGAAGCACTTTCTTATTTGTAACTGTTTGAGTAACAATTTGTGATTTGCACCTTTCTCACTTATAGGAATTTTATTTTTTAATGAAACTTTATATGATAAAACTGTGTAGAAAAATAAGAATAGAAGGTTTATTTAACTGGGTTAACAAAAAAGTGGTTTTCAATCAATTATCCCCCCAGCTCTGCCCCACTTAGCATTCAAAGACATAAATGTACAAAGTTACAAACAGTCAAATTTCAAAATGTCTACACTACTGACCTGAACAAGGTCTCTGGCTATGAGTTCAGTCTCAGTTGAGGGGATTAAATCATCCAGGACCTCCCATCGCTCCCCGAGGCGGAACTCCATGATATAACGATCAATGGGTGAGGAGTGGTTGGCTGGAGGGAGCCACGTGAGGAGGACACCGTGCTGCGTGCGATTGGCTGTGAGGCACCGTGGTGGAGTAAGAAGCACCAGTGGTTCTGGGGTACCCAGGGGAGAGCCTGTGGGCCAATCATTTATTTATGAAAATGTATTCAATGGAGAAAAAAAAAGTTACATTCATGTTGAAAACTGAATGAGTTGTTAAGCTGAACAATGACGCTTTGAGAGAAATGCTGCTATAACTGCTGCTGCTGTATCGACAGGATTATGCTAACATGATCCTATTTCAGTATAATATCATGCTATCATGAGTCATTTACATAAAGAAATAATGAGATAAAAAGTCAAGAGATCCCTGAGACAATTTATCCAGAAGGGAACATGAACGTTACTGGGGTTAGGTTAACTGGTCACTCTAAATTGCCCATAGGTATGAATGTGAGTGTGAAAGGTTGTCTGTCTCTCTGTGTTGGCCCTGCGACAGGCTGGTGACCTGTACAGGGTGTACCCTGCCTCTCGCCCTATGTCAGCTGGGATCGGCTCCAGCCCCCCGGCGACCCTGAACGAGAAAACCGGAAGAGGATGGGTGGATGGATGGATGGATGGAACATGAACGTCTAAGTCCAAATTTCATGGCAATAAATCCAACAGTTGTTGAAATAGTTCATGTTTATTAAATGAATGTCTCTACTAAATTGTGTGCAAATCCAGTTATATAAGTTATAAGGATTTTGCTTGTGCATGTAGATTAATGGAGATTCATTCAACAGCACTTTTACTTTTTACAGGCAATCAAAGTAAGTAGGATTCATCCTCTGGAGAAAATGACTGTACGACGTTTTGTGGCCCTCCATCAATAGTACATCAAAGTCCACTTTGGAAGTAATGAGTACCAGCAAATACGAAGCGCATGGACTTTTCCTAGCATTAGGTGATTAGCCTGTAGGTGGTGGCTATAAGCTGGGTTTAACCAAAACTGGTTGGTTCATTCTTGATTTCTGTTGTAAAAGTAAATTCAAAATATTTCATTATGGGTTGTGGAGAAACTTGTGTGTGAATTAGGTCAGAACTTTGCAGGCCTCATTTAACCTTTGCTGAATGAAGGAAAGCAGTTGGCAAAGTAAGGCCAAGTCAGGGCTCACAAGGCATAAAGTACACCCATCATCTGGGCTGCATTATGCAGTGGGCATTCTGGACATGTACCCAGGGGCCCATGTGCAGTTGGGGGCTCATTCAAGAGCCAAAGGGGAAAAAAAACAAAAGACCAGAATTGAATTATCTTTAACTTTAGATCTTGAAACCATTTAAACTTAGCACAAAAAGTAAGGAAGTTTGTGTTTGGTTGATTATTTCTTTGTTGTAACAATGTGTCTTGGCAATAAATCTTACAACATTGTTTATTCAGCTGTTGCCTCGTATTTTGAGCTTCTGATACCCCAGGTGCTGTCAATCAGGCTTGTCATCGTTGGAGGCAATCTCAATGCAGAGAGATATCGAGATGAGATTCTGCAACCAGTGGCAATCCCATATCTCTGCAGTCTAGGACCAAACTCTCGCCTCCAAGATGACAACACTCACCCCCACTGTGCGGGGTTTATCGGAGACCCCCTCCAGAATTTGGGAGAGGAGAGGATGGAATGGTCTGCCTGCAGTCCTGACCTCAACCCTATTGAACACTTGTGGGAGGCATGAAGGTGTGCTGTTTGTGCCAGAGTGACCAACACAACCAAAGTGGCTGACTTGCAACAAATGCTGGTTGAAGAATGGGATGACATCCCACAGCAGTGTGGGACCAAGCCGGTGACCAGCATGAGGAGGAGGTGTCAGGCTGTTGTGGCTGTGCAGTGTTCTTCCAAATGCTACCGAGGCCCATTTTTGCTAAATGAATAAACTGTTAAATTGCCAATATGCCTTGTTTCTTCAGACTTCAACCATCCAATCCAATGAATGACAATGACAAAAACTGAGTTGCCAAATGACACAGGAAAATGGAAATGGAAAATGATGGAGGAGTTTAAGTCCATTTTAAAAGAGCAGGAAAAGAGTTTTCTTGGTCACTGTGGCTGCTTTTGATGTTGCTCTTGTAATGATTTGTTATTCATATAACAATATAATTCAGATGATTTTGTGCACTTGCCTGTACTGAATGTCAGTTGTACGTGTTTCTTTACTTGTTATATTGTCATGTGTAATATTAGTTGTGCCCGGGGGGGGGGGGGTCTGTAACCGGATGATCAGGATCCTATTGCATTTAAGTTCTTCAAATGAATCAGTTCTCATGGTATTGTAGCTTCTTTGCTCAAACTAAAGTAATAGAGGTGAAATAATTTAATTATTTACTGCTTAGGAAAGAGATCACTTAATACATCAATTTCTGTGTTTAAGGTAAAGTGATACAGCTTTTTCTTCTATCTGAAACATTGACTTTAAATCCTTTCAGCTCCTTTAGTTTACAGTTGGGGGGAAACTTAATTGATCCCCTGATGAATTTGTAAGTTTGCTCACTTACAAAGAAATGAATAGTCTCTCATTTTTAAGGTAGTTTCATTTAAATGGATACAGACACAATACAAAAAAAACATAATCCAGAAAAAACACATTACATAAAAGTTATAAATTGATTTGGATGTCATTAAGTGAAATAAGTATCTGATTTCCTACAATCCAGACACAAATCAATCAGTTACAGATACACCTGATCTCAGTGCTATGTGTATAAAGCACACCTGTCCACAGAGTCGGTTTCTTCCATTCCAACCTCTCCAACACGATGGGCAAGACCAAAGAGCTGTCAAAGGACATCAGGGACAAGACTGTAGAGCTGCACAATGGGCTACAAGACCATCAGCAAGAAGCTTGGTGAGAAGGTGACAACTGCTGTTGCGATTATTTGGAAATGGAAGAAATACAGATGACCATCAATTACCCTCGGTCTGGAGCTACAAGATCTTACAAGATCTTGCCTCATGGGGTGAAGATGATCCTGAGAAAGTTGGTGGATCAGCCAAAAACTAAGGAGCTTGTTAATGATCTGAAGGCAGTTGGCAGTCGCCAAGACCACCATTGCTAACAAACTATGCTGTAATAAACTGAAATCTTGCAGCACCCGCAAGGTCCCCCTTTTCAAGAAGGCACATGTACAGGCCTGTCTCAGGTTTTCCAGTGAACAGCAAAATGGTTCAGAGAAGGCTTGGGAGAAAGGTGTGGTCAGATGAAACCAAAATCAAGCTCTCTGGCATCAGCTCGACCCAATAAACATCATCCCCACAGTCAAGCATGGAGGTGGAAACATTATGCTTCCACTGGGGCTGTTTTTCCTGCTAAGGGTACAGGATGACTTCACTGCATTGAGGGGCCAATGAGCGGGGCAATGTACAAGGACCTTCCTTTCTCAGCCACAACACTGAAGGTGGGTCATGGGTGGGTCTTCCAGCATAACAATGACCCAAAGCATACTGCCAAGGCAACAAAGGAGTGGCTAGACAAGAAACACATTAAGGTCATAGAGGAGAAAATCCGTGGAGGGAGCTTAAGCTTCGAGTTGCCACGCAGCAGCCGAGACACCTACAGGATTTAGAGAGTTTTTGTAAAGAGGAGTGGAGCCAAAATGCTACCTGAGATGTGTGCAAACTTGTGAGAACAACTACAAGAAACGTCTTACTGCTGTGCTTGCCAACGAGGGCTTTTCCACCAAGTACTGAGTCATGTTTTGCTTGTGGATCAAATACTTATTTCACTCAATGTCATGCAGCTCATTTTATAACTTTTATGTAACAGAGAAATAGAGACTATTTGTTTCTTTGTAAGTGAGCAAACTTATGAATTCAGCAGGGGATCAAATAATTATTTTACCCACTGTAGTTCCTCTCTGAGCAGCAACATACAAAGACCAAACAGGCAACACTAAAATAAAATAAAGAAAAGAAACGAAAAGAAACCCCACCGGTCAGGGTCTACTTAAAACTAGCCCCATGTAGCTGAATTCACATGTACATTTAACTCGGCTGACTTCTACAATAAAATCTAAGTCTCACTTAATTAAATCTAGGAAACAACATACTACAAAATCTAGCCTGGTTTAAAAGGATAGAATTATTCTCCCTGATATACAAGATAGATTGTGCATTTTTACTTCAAGTAAACCTGTTACTGCATTGTCTTTGAATGACTGAGAATATTCACACTTAACAAGCCCATACAGCCGCTGTGGCTCTATTCCCTGCTGCTTATTACATTTGTTACTCTGAGCTTTTGAAGGTGACCGAGATGAGCACACACACACACACACAAAAATCAGATTAGACAGTATCTCATCCGGAGATCTGAGTAAAACATTCAACTTTAGACAATAAAACCAAAGGCAGGAGAGGATAATGATTTTGGAGACATTATAGTTGACTTTAAACATCACTAGAGGGCAGTATATTCCATACTGTGTCTGGCTACTTTCTAAAATTAGAAATAGTGTCTCAGTGCAACTCAGCGGGTTGATTCTGAAGTCAAGAAGCAGCAAACATGGCTGGAACGTCCTTTGATTAGCAGTACCCACCTGCAGTGGTGACTGTCACAACTTCACTGAATGGGCCCGTGCCCAGTTTGTTTTGAGCCAACACACTGAACTGGTACTCTGTCCCAGGCTCCAGCCCTGGCACCACCAACCAGATCTGAGCACCAGAAACTGGCATTGAATGCCAGTCATGAGGACCGAAGTCTATTTTCTTTGACCTGTGGAGAGAAATGACGCAGACAGACAGAAACTTACATGCCAGGTGAAAATGAATAATGAGGAGTTAATTAACTGTAAATAGTGACACAACAAGTTGCATCTAATTTAAGGGCAAAGCACCAAACAGAACTTTTCAAGCACTTTAGAGTCTTGGATCAGCCTGACATGCTTGCAAATTTATGAATCCTTCGGGCTCGACTCTTTGAAATATTATAACACGCAGGAGAAAAACTTTTGGAGAGGCAGCCTTTAATTTCAAGCTCTGACAGCCTGCCAGAGGAGCGGAGAACAGCTGAAACAGGTCACATCTTTGACCCCATGAGGTCTAAGCAACATTTTCTATTCCATCAATTCGTAAACCTGGTGTAGTTCAATGAAAAATATACTTGTATAATTTTAAATCTTTTTAAACTGTCTGGAAATTTTTTTTTCTTTTTTCTTTTATAATATTGTGAGATATATTTGGTTTTTAAAGATGTTTCCCAAGTCTTGGCAATTTGGTGAAAAAAAATTAAAAATGTTTGTGCCTTCTTCTCTAAAACATATGGTTAGCTTAACTTCTGACTGTCAGGGATGACTTAGACCAAAGAGGTTTAAAGGTGAACACTTGTATAGTTGGCTTTTGATCATGATGTTCACAGTATGTTTCTAAATACTGTAATCTACTGATTTTATTTGCAATTGTTTTTTGATGTACTTTTCCCCCTATTTTATCTGCATCATTGTTTCTTTTTAATTACACTCAACTTTTTTGTTTCTCATGTGTATTTCTCATCAGACTGTTGCCATTTGGACTGGCTTAGTATATGCTTGTCATTCATCTGTAGTGCACCAACTGTAACAAATTTGTTCTAAACCTGATGCAGCAGTTCCACCGAATTCAGTTTAACGTGAGAAAAATTTGGCAATTATGCAAACACTACATAAACCATCACAACACAACCATCTGTTAATATTTCAATTTACTATATTTTAACGATTTTCTGCTTAACCTTTTGCTGTATTATAATAATAATTACTTAAACAATTTAATATCTTTGGGAAATGTGCATCATTTGATCTAAACTAAAGTCAATGGCATTTTGCCACTTAGGCTCAAAAACTATCAATGTCCTCTGTGTATTTAGAAAGAAATATGCTAATTAAAGAATACATGAATAAATCACATTTTCTATAATAAAGGTCCAATACTTAATGATAAATATTACATGCAGATGGTTAGATTTGAATGACAGCAAGCCATTTTAGCCATTTCAGGTGAATATACAATAAATAATACAAGAATAAAGAGCTGTGAGGGGACATGAAAACCGATCTGAAAGCAAACAGTAACCCATCCATTGCCTTAAAAAGAAAAATCTTTCATGTGCATTTTTACCATTCTCTCCTGTGTAAGTCACAGTTATTTCATTGTGTTTGAATCCACCATACTGCACTCCAATCAGCCATAACGTGCTTTTCTCTACATTATAAAATATGCTCAGTATGTAATTACAGTATTTCTTACAGAGACAACTGTATGGCTTTGACTCACATATTCATCTCCATGATGTCCTTGTCTTCATGTTTACAATCAGCAAATGTCTTTCTAGACGCACTAGAATAAGTGATTTGCATACAGTCAAAAATATTCTGACCAGCTGCAAGAACTTGCGTATGACCCTATGTGACAGTCCCCAGTGCACTAAATATATATATATATATATATATATGTGTATATATATATATATATATATATATATATATATATATATATATATATATATATATATATATATATATATATATATATATATATACTAAATACTTCCAGAATGACGCTGTCAAAACAATTCTGCTGTGATCTTCTGTCTGAATTTGTGAAGAACGGCTCCAACTAATCTAGACATACACGTCTACCTCCAGGTACTGTGTCTATGTAGTCTATGCAGACTGCTGGCATTGATTTAAAGTAAGGTAAGAGCACTCACACTGGACCATACCACACAGAAAATGTCTGTTCGAAGCCGCCATCATAACCTGGTTCCCAGGACACATTAGCAGAGGTTGTTGAGGGCAGTACATGGATATTGCCAGGAGCGTGTGGGCTGGTGCCTGAGTGATTGACAGAAACAGAGACAGAGTGGGAATAAATTCATAATGCACACATACTAATTTACTTATAATATAGCTCCTTACACCCACACATCATTTAATATCACTTGTAATAATTAAGCTATAGATATTCTGTAAATGTGAATGCTGCATTGACATTTCATACACGTCTGTTTCTGAATTACTACGACTGTGTTTTAGTCAAATAATGCAAATGATCATCATTTTTGTTGTTTTCACCCTCCAAATTTAGCTGTGTCATGCATCTGTCAGCTCTCTGTAGATCATGTGATGCTGGCCGTGGTGGTGACCAGTGTTAAGGTCAGGCAATTCAAGAGCAGCAGTACTATCTGCAGCTCAGCTCATGCCACCAACAGCTGTGCAGTGTGGCCCGAAGCCAATTAGTTCTCACTGGGATAAAAGAGAGACCTGAACACGGTCTGAGGAGCACAGATGTCTGCACCACCCTGACACACCTGCCAGCTGAGAGCTGGTCACATGGAGGCATGCCGAGCGCTGCCAGCTGTGTGACACTATGATGGTTCCTTGGAAACTGGGGCAATGGACCACGGTGTCAGATTTACTGACCTGCTCACTATTACCACAGGAGAGTTCAGATAATTTGCTTATTCACTTAAGAGGTCTCACATCTGTTTGCAAAATACTACAACAGAACTAGGAGACAGATGATATAATGTGTTAAGTAGTGATATTTAGAAGTGCTTCTAAATGATTTGGACTGAGCCAGCATAACTATTTTAGTCTAAGCTAAGCTAAACTAGTGCTGGAAATGGATGGGAGAAATTGGGATGCTGTGTGAAATGTAAAGAAAAACACAATGCGATGATTTGTAAATCTCAACAACTCGTTATCTTATTCACAGCAGAACATACAAAACATATCAAATGTTTAAACGGATGGATTTTATGATTTTATGAAAAATATTAGCTCATTTTGAATTTGATGGCAGCAACACAACTCAAAAAAGATGAGACAGATGTCAAAAACAGCTGGAGGAACATTTTGCAACTACTCAGGTTAACTGGTACTGGTTTGGTAACAATGACTGGGAAAGATGAGTAGCGGTTCACCAATATGCAAAAAATTGCAATCATGTGGAACAATTCCAGAATAACGTTCCAGTGTAAAACTGTAAAGACTTTGAATATCCCATCATCTACAGCACACAACATCATCATAAGATTTAGAGAATCTGGAAAGACCTTTGTGTGCGAAGAACAAGGCCAAAACAATCGCTGTCACTTTATGTAATGAATGACAAATATGGGTAAGCTCACCTTTTTCAATCAAATTATGAAAAAAAAGAACTTACTTCTAACCCACAGTATTTTCTTCAAAGTCTAGACAAGAATCTGAAATTAGTTTTCACATTTACAAATATTTAAGAAAAATATGCGCATTGTCACTAAGTGCTTCATTCATTGCTATGTAGTGTTACAATGCTACATATATTTTGCATAATAATCCTCATTTGCCATCATAATTACACACTATGATGCCTAAAGTATTCGCTCACCCATCCAAATCATTGAATTCAGGTGTTCCAATCACTTCCATGGCCACAGGTGTATAAACTCAAGCACCTAGGTATGCAGACTGCTTCTACAAAGAATAAGTCACTCTCAGGAGCTCAGAGAATTCCAGTGTGATACCGTGACAGGATGCCACCCGTACAACAAGTCCAGTCATGAAATTTCCTCACTACGAAATATTCTACATTCACCTGTTAGTGGTATTATAAGAAAGTGATTGGGAATGACAGCAACTCAGCCATGAACTGGTAGAACACGTAAAATCACAGAGCGGGGTCAGTGGATGCTGAGGTGCATAGTGCGCAGAGGTCTCCAACTCCATCACTACCGACTTCCAAACTTCATGTGGCCTTCAGATTAGCTCAAGAACAGTACGTAGAGAGCTTCATGGTGTGGGGCTGTCTTTCAGGAGTTGGGCTCAGCCCCTTAGTTCCAGTGAAAGGAACTCTTAATGCTTCAGCATACCAAGACATTTTGGACATTGTCATGCTCCCAACTTTGTGGGAACAGTTTGGGGATGGCGAATTCCTGTTCCAGCATGACCATAAAGACATGGATGAGTGAGTTTGGTGCGGAAGAACTTCACTGCCCTGCACAGAGTCCTGACCTCAACCCGATAGAACACCTTTGAGGTGAATTAAAGTGGGGACTGTGAGCCAGGCCTTCTCATCCAATATCAATTTCTGACCTCACAAATGCGCTTCTGGAAGAATGGTCAAAAATTCCCATACGCACTCCGAAAACTTGTGGAAAGCCTTCCCAGAAGAGTTGAAGCTGTTATAGCTGCAGTGGTGGGCCGACATCACATTAAACCCTCTGGATTAAGAATGGGATGTCACTCAAATTCATATGCGTGTGAAGGCAGACAAGCGAATACTTTTGGCAATATAGTGCATACTGGTGGAGCTACAGTATGCAGCTCATTGAGGTAGTCTTTAAAAACTGAGCAAGGTACTTATTTACTCAAAATGGCTGCTATTCCAGCTGTAAAGGCACCGTCACAACTTAAGCAAACGAAAGGCATAATCAGTGTTGCAAAATAAATCTGGATCAAAGAACACCACAAAAGGTACTTAAAAGCAAAGGCAGTTAAATTAAAATTTAAATGCTACAATTTGCTCACAGAATACAAATAAAAATATGAAATTCACATAAGACTGGCTCTAGCAATGTGCATGTAGACTTTCAGCACCCTGTTTTATACTTGATAACCCTGTTTGTCTTTGTCAACACTTCGGTCAGTCAATTCAAAGAGTAAAAAGACGCCCTTGGTTCAATGACTTAACAGACAAAGGCTGCAGTGACAGTGTTTCAGCAGAGGGGTGGATACTGCACACTGTACTTACAGATTCGGGCTTTAAATGAACTGTATAAAGCCATTACAGATAAGATCAAATTAAATTTTAATGATGGCCAAAGGGAAATTGGGTAAAGGCACAGAATTTGAGGGATGAGGGTGACTTCTTCTTCATGCAAATCACTCAAGCCACAGAGCAAAGTGAACTCAACATAACTGAGAAAGGTCAGTGGCTGAGGAAACTGAGAAAGCTGAGAGCACTGTGCAGACTGTTTGTACCGATGACTAGGATACGCGTGCTGGCAGTGATGCTCGTGACCACATTGGTGGCTACACACTCCCATTCTCCATGGTCTTCCTTGCTGAGGGACACAAACTGTAAGCTGCCACTGGGTAGGATGTTGTGCTTACTCCTGCTTGGCTTCCCCACCTTCAATTGACATGAAAATTACAGTTATTCAGTTAAACACTGGGCAAATACATATTTCAGTGAATGATAGGCAAAAACAAGCACATGAGATAAGCTGTTTCAGGGAAATTTGTATGGTGTGTGTTTAGCTGTTTAGCACCTTTCTCCAGGTGATGGTTGGTATATCAGGGTCTCCAGAAGCAGCACAGGGGATTACTAGCTCTCTCCCAGCCTCCTGACGGTACTCCCCCCCAGGCCTCACATTAAAGTAAGGGGGATCCTTGAGAAACACAAATCATACAGGACTTATAAGTAGAAACGTGCAGAAGTTAGAAAAAAAGACACTAAAACTTGAGCAGTGATGTACCTTTAGCACCAAAGTGGCAGGGGGGACATGCCCATGGTACCCAGGGCGTTGTAAGGCACACAGGTGTAGGTGCCCAGGGAGTCTTCTGTGGCCTCTGCCACCCGGATACTTCCGTCTGGCATCAGGCTCCAACCGGGGTACTACAAGACAAGGGGGCATCTGAAATGCTTGATTTCAGGGGTTTTCCTGAACTCTCAGGGTCCCACCTAAATGTTTTTGAACTGCACGAGAAAACAAAGATCCCCAAAGTTCCTTTAAATCAGCTGAATAAGAAGTTCATTTCTATTTAATACAGACCTGCCCTCAATGCTGGCAGCATTTTAGATAAAGGAAAATCAGAGCAACAGATGGAGCGCTCTGAGCAGAAAGGCACGATATCTAGGTGGCACTTTGAAATGATAAAAAAAAAACACTAATGTATGCAGTTGCTGTACTATGTATGAAAACAAATACTTGGTCATTTATACACTCACTGGCCACTTCGTTGGATATATTTGTTCAACTGCTTGTTTGCACAAGTATCTAATCAGTAGAGCGCAACTAATATCGGCAAGGCCAATATATGAGCCGATATTAGCTATTGGCCGATATATCTGTTGTCTGGTCTGACAAGTCTTGATTTCTGATGTAACATTTGGATGGTAGGGTCAGATTCCATCATAAGCAACATGAAAGCTTGAATTCATCCTGCAATGTGTCAACAGTTCAGGCAGCGGGTGGTGTAATGGTGTGGGAGATATTTCTGTGGAAATCTTTAGACCCCTTTGAACCAGTTGAGTATTATTTAAACGTCACAGCCTACCCAAATATTGTTGCTGACTTGTCCACCCCTTTATGACCAAAATGTATCCATCTTCTGATGGCTGCTTCTTGAACATGACAATGGATTAGCAGTACCCACTGGCCTCCATAGTTACCAGCTCTCAATCCAGCAGGGTTGTGGTGGAACAGGATATTCACATCATGGATCTGCAGCCAAGCTCAGCAAATCTGCATTAACTGTGTGATGCTGTCATGACAATATGGACCAAAAATGTCTGAGGAATGTTTCCGGCACCTTGTTGAATCTGTGCCACAGAGAATTGAGGCAGATCTGATGGCAAAAGGGGGGGTCCAAACTAGTAATACCAAGATGTCATTAACAAAGTGGCCAGTGAGTGTAATTAAAAAGCATCATTGTAAAAAAAAAAGAAAAATTAAAAAAAGCTAATGTATTTATTTATTTATTTTTTACATTTGTGAGTGTGTAGTGAGATAATATAGGATAAACTAAAGAAAGAGGGAAAAAAAACATCTGCACCACATATTTCTATTTCTACTTTTCACCTCTCTGGGCTTCCAACAGCTTACTCAAATGAAATTATCTGTGAAGCTTAAAAAGGGAAGTAAGAGCCATCTGAAACACGATGAGCTCCTCAATTACATCCCCAAATCCAAATATCTAAAGAACATCTATTTTTTTTCAGCATCGTTATTCTTTGTTGTTATGAATGTTGCGATGCATGCACAAAAACCCCAGGTATGGAAATCCCAGAGAGTTGACTCTGTTCATCTGGACAGGAGAAATGTTTCCTCTCTCCTCCAATATTTTCTGCTTTTCGGACCATTCTCTGACTCAACTGTCTGTGTTTTTTTTTTTGTTTTTTTTTTTAATATAAATGTACCTATTCTGAAAAGTAATCAGTATCTTAAGGTGTCAAAGAAACACAGGGAAGCAGAAGTTTAATGGACCCCAAATGTGTACGGACAGTATGTATAGTCTCTTAAGTACTGGCAGGAAACAGCTTTTAACACGCACTGTTCTGCCAGCAGCATGTCAAATCTTTACTGATATGCCATCTGCTATCTTTATGGACATGTTTAAGTAATATTTGTGTCTTTTTGAATTCTGTGCTTATTTTCCAAAAGAAAGCCAATTCATAAGACAAATACAAGTAGAAAAAAAACCCCACAGACTGAACATTTGAAAATACCGCATAGTCATAGCCTTCAAAGCAGCCCAGCAGTCCAACAATATAATAATTCATATGTGCGATAACAGTTGGTGTTAATATATTAAACAAATAAAGATTAGATCATCTTGAGGCAGTGGCTCCTCTGTGAGTTTCTTTGAAATCTGTTGTTTGGGTTTTACAATAAAAAGAAAATATCTCAACTTTACTGAGCAATGTTTGACAATACGATTTCATGGCATAATCAGATACTCCCTCGTATGAAACCGATAAGATAATTATTATTTATTTTACCATGAAATATATGACTCTCCAAAAAGGCAAACCTAAAAAAATTACTTTTGGAAAAAAAAAAAAAAGTCCCAGATTAGACTCACCTTCTCCACTCGGAGTGGGTAGCCATCTTTTTCCCACTTCACGGATGTCACTGGTGGGTTTGCATCCACCGGGCAGCGGATGATGCCTGGCAGTTTCCGTGGGACATAGATGACCGGGGGCATGTTGATCACTCGGGCAGGGTCTGGGCGTACAAGCAAAACGAGGGTTAGGTGATCAGTAAAAAAACAAATAAATAACTATTTCTGTGAATGTTTGACCTAATACACAAAGGAATTTCACAACTAACTGATAATAATAGAAGTATTATTGTCTTATTAATTTTAGGAGCACAAAAACAGGGAGGGAGAGTCAACATTATAGTTTTTTTTTAATACATGGGCAGCACGTAGCATTTATGTCTAAACTAATATCTTCACAACACGTTCTTGTGAACAGAACACGCTCGCGTAAAAAAAAAAAAAGTCATGTGAAAAAGAAAATACATCCTCTTTCAGTTCTAAGGTTTTACAGGTTTTACATATCAGCAGGCTTTAAAATGACTTAAATACAACATCAGATGATCAACTAATTACATGTTACACAGTGTCTTAATTTATTTAATAAAAACAAAGCACTGTGTAAAAAACTACACTCCACGATGATGATGGTAGCTGTAGACTACCTGTAGTAATAATTTTCTGTTTGACTTCATCAGTCTCTCGCATCATTATGGAGGAATTCTGGCCCACTCTTCTTCACAGTTTGTGGGTATTTGTTTATGCACGGCTCTCTTAAGGCCCTGCCACAGCATCTCAGTCACACTGAGGTCTGGACTGGGGCATGGCAGCATTTTGGCTCTTTTCTTTTTCAGATGATCTGTTGTAGAGTTGCTGCTGTGCTTGGGATCATTGTCCTGTTGCATGACCCAATTTTAGCCAAGCTTTAGCTGTCAGACAGATGGCCTCACATTTGACTCTAGAATATTTTGGTGTACACCACAGAGGAGTTCATGGTTGACTCAATGGCTGCAAGGTTCCCAGGTCCTGTGGCTGCAAAACAAGCCCAAATCATCACCCCTCCACCACTGTACTGGTTGGTATGATGTGTTTGTTGCTGATATGCTGTGTTTGGTTTTCAGAGGACACTGCTCCAGACCTAAGCTGGTTTGTTTTTTTGATAAATAAATAATGACACTGTGAAATATATAATCCGTCATAGTTCATCTAAGGTTGTACTTAAATCATTTTAAGACCCGATAAGGACCCGGTGGTTTTTTTTATATGTTCTGATTAATGACTCTACATCAGCTTAATCAAAACAAATAGTATTAAAATGCAGAGGTTCACCTCTAGCTGTTTTTGTTCATGTTTCAGAGACCCATTAAAACATCTATGGAGCACTTTCAAGGACTGGGAGAAATCACAGAAATTAAAAAAATAAATAAATAAAACTCCTGACATGCAGGGAACATGAAAGGGGTGCTGAAAGGGGAATTAGTGGAAGAGAAGATTAGGTGGCAGCCTGCAAGAGAGTTCTCAACATAATCACTGCACATATGTCTGTGTGTGTGTGTGTGTGTGTGTGTGTGTGTGTGTGTGCAGTGTGCACAGGATGTGGTGAAGCATTACAGCTTCCATGAGGTTTTTTTAATGTTCAATACAAATTTCCATGAGCAGTATAATGCCTTTTTCAAGCCAAGTGAGTGAAATTTTGTCATATTTCGGCACATATAAACTTGCTGAGTTACCTGAGATATCTCGCTCCACACATAAAACCCATAAAGCTGCCAGAAAACGACTGCACAACCTTTTCATTTCTGCTTTGCTAGTCCAAGAAGTTGTTTACTCTGAGGTAGGAGTGTTTTTCATCTCTCCTGGGAGTGATTCTGAGCTGCTTCACACATAACGTCAGAGTTTCTTTTACATGTACCACCAGGACATTGGTTTCTGCGAGGCTAGTGATGAAATCAGTGCCTGCAGTGCTGTGAATCCGCCAGCTCTATTTCATAGTGTAGCACAATAATCAATGGCAGGCAGCAACTTGGGAGCAAATTAGCTCAGCATGATGAAACGTCATATGTCTGGGAGGGGCGTTCTTCTCTCATCACTCACAGCCAGATTCAAAAGAGACCAGGAAAAATGGAGTCTGGGGACGAGTTTGTCTCCATGTTTGTGCACAGGAATGAGGCTGGAGCCGAAATAGATTATAATTTAATTCCTAAATTCCAGCGAGAGGATGAAATTGGTCAAAGAGGCTCAATCAAAACTCAGCTTTCTGTAACGCCTGACCTTGAAATTCAAGAAGGTTACTTTGCATTACAGGAGCAGCGCTGCCATATACTACAGCAGCCTCCAACACGAGCAGCCTCCATACTGCTGCTGCTGCTGTTTCCGTCTCCTCATAGTGCTCGCTGTACCGTCTCCCCACCGCTCCCCTTCCTACTTTGTTGTCATGGTAACACTCACACTGAACAGTCAGGTAGGCTGATGCTGAGGGCGAGATACCGAGACTGTTGCTCGGACTGCAGGTGTATTTCCCGGCATCCTCCGGCTTGACCCGGAAGATGATAAGGGTGCCGTCGATGAGAATGCGCACTCGGAGCTTCAGATCACTGCAAGAAGACACAGATGTTTTGTCAGACCGTGTTACTGAAACACGCCAACAGGACAGGACACAGATCTATTGAGCTAAATTACATCAAGGTGCCATAAGAGAGCAGCAGAGAGTCAAACAGAAGCCAACTGAGAGGGGTCCAAAGAACACAGTGTACAGAGCAAGAGATTCAAATAAATCTGCTAAGTGCCATAACTGCCAAATGATGCAGCCCTCATGTTTTCCCTTTAAAAAAAAAAACAAACAAAAAACAACTAAGTGATAGAGCACATATTCAGTTTGTTTTTTTAAGTAGATATTCCTCTCCACTTAGTGGTTTAATATTTAATTACTTTAAACTGAAAAAGCCTTTAAATTAAGAAGTAAAAATAAAGGGGGGCTTCATTACTGCTTAATCATGTAATCTGCACATGAGTTATCAAATTTATTGAACTGACTAGCTAACTGGATGGTATTACTATTTCTGGAAAAGAGGTGTTATTGAGGGTATCTGCACTTTACAAATAAAATGATTACTTTCAATTTTCTTTAATTATTACTTACTATGTTATAACATATTTGATGTAATAGTAGCACAGACATAGACTCAGGGGGTAAAAAAGTGAATGCATTTAAATTAAAAACAAGAAATGAGAAAAGCCACCACTCAATGTATAAATGATCAACTAATTATAAAGAAATTTATGCAATTCCCTCAACTAAATCTTTCCCATCCTGCAAAAAAAAAAAAAGAAGAAAAAAAATCAAGATTGACGTTACAAAAGCTGTTTAAAATCAGTCTGGAGACTTCCTCTGTGAAAGTCCTTCAGACACTTGTTTTCACCGCCAGTCAAAACCCCATTCACTAGTTCTTCCTTCCCACTTGTTCTGTCTGTCACTCGCTCACTGTAAAAGCCTCTCAGACTCTAAATACCAGCTCTGGGGAGCCTGCAGAGGACCTGGCTACACTTCAGATCATCACCGCATGAAAGGCATATGATGACACAAGGCCTTAGTCATGTGATGTTGTCACCAGAGCGCACTAACTCGCCTGGCACGCTCCAGACAGACCCCCGGCAGGCCCGCTCTTACTGCCTCTGGCGTCACAGCAAGGCTGGGCACACACAAACCAAATACCCTTGGACAGTCGCTCAAAATACAGCACAGGAAAGGGGCTCAGAGACCCGCAATGTCAATCACATCACAAAAGCTCGGGGATAAAGGCCTTGTGCAGCCTGCTGGTGATTTAAATCACTAAGTCTTAACCTCACCCAAGTGCTTAACTAACAGCAGCCACAGTACAGAAATGAACTTGATCATAACTTTACTTCTTGAAGTAGACGTTATCCTCTTCCCAAAACCAGGTGTAGGTCAGGTTGCCAGGATATGCCTCTGCTTGGCAGGTGAAGAGTGCATTCTGGGATATGTTTACGGTGACATTTTCTGGTGGTGAAACAATGTATGGAGGCCCTGAGAGAAACAGAAGCAAGTGTTACAAGCATTGAAACAAGTGTTACTTGTACAGCAATACCTGAAATCCTTAACTCGGCAAAAACACGTCTGGCTGCTTGGGGGCAGCAAGAACAAGCTAGTAAAGCTGCCAGTAAATGCTGATAGCTGTTAAAGCAAAATAATGAGCTCAAAGACGGTTCTGCCAGAGGTTTCTTCCTGTTAAAAGGGAGTTTTTCCTTTCCACTGTCACCAAATGCTTGCTCATAGGGGGTCGTTTTGACTGTTGGGTTTTCTCTGTATTATTGTAGGGTCTTTACCTGCAATACAAAGTGCCTTTAGGCGACTGTTTGTTGTGATTTGGCGCTATATAAATAAAATTTAATTGAATTGAAAGATGCTAAAAGCCTCCAACTTTATCTCAAAAATTCTTGAAAAGCGGTTGTATACCAATAACTGTTCATCTTGATAGGAATAGTTATTTGAAGAGTTTCAGTCAGGATTCAGAATTCATCACAGTACAGAACAAATGATCTTCTCAGGGCCTCTGACAGTGGACTCATCTCTCTGCTTGTCCTGCTAGACCTCAGTGCAGCGTTTGATAATGTTGACTGTAATATTTTATTACAAAGATTAGAGCATTAAAGGTACTGCACCACAGTGGTTTGAATCATATCTGTCTAATAGACTCCAATTTGTTCATGTAAATGGGGAGTCTTCTTCACACACTAAGGTTAATTATGGAGTTCCACAGGGTTCTGTGCTAGGACCAATTCTCTTTGTACTATACATGCTTCCCTCATGCAGTATTATTAGAAGGCATAGCATGCATTTTCATTGCTATGCAGATGATACCCAGCTTTATTTATCCATGAAGCCAGATAACACACACCAATTAGTTAAACTGCAGGATGGTCTGTCTGACCTCTAGTTTCCTGCTTCTAAATTCAGATAAAATTGAGTTTATTGTGCTCTGACCTAAAAACTTAAAAACATGGTGTCTAACCAGATACTCATTCTGGATGGCATTATTGTGGACTCCAGTAACAGTGTAAGGAATATTGGAGTCCTTTTTGACCAGGATATGTCCTTCATTGCACATATTAAACAAATATGTAGAACTACTTTCTTGCATTTGCACAAAATCTCTAAAATTAGAAGTCTCAGAGGGATGCTAGTTCATGCATTTATTACTTCTAGGCTGGACTATTGAAATTCATTACACTCAGGTTGTCCTAAAAGTTCCCTGAAAAGCCTTCAGTTGATCCAAAATGCTCCAGTGAGAGTACTGACAGGAACTAGAAAGACAGAGGATATCTCTTCCCATATTGGCTTCTCTTCCTTGGCTTGCTGTTAAAGCCAGAATTGAATTTAAAATCCTTCTCCTCACATATAAGGTCTTGAATATTCAGGCCTCATCTTATCTTAAATACCTCATAGCACCATATTTTCCCAATAGAGCACTTCACTCTCAGACTGCTGGCTTACTTGTGGTTCCTAGAGTATTTAAAATGAGAAAGAGAGTCTTCAGCTTTCAGGCCCCTCTTCTGTGGAACCAGCTCCCAGTTTGGATTCAGGAGGCAGACACCCACTCTACTTTAAGATTAGGCTTAAAATTTTACTTTTTTATCTTATAGTTATCTTATAGCTTATAGTTAGGGCTGGATCAGGTGACCCTGAACCATCCCTTAGTTACGCTGCAATAGACCTCACTGCTGGGGGGTTCCCCTGATGCAGTATTTCTTCTTCACTCACCTCTTTCCACTCTCTCTGTGTTTATACACCACTTTGCTTTAATCATTGATTATTATTAATCTCAGGCTCTCTTCAATAGCATGTCTTTAGTCCTGTCTCCCTCCACACACCCTAAAACAGTCAGAGCAGATGGATGCCCCTCCCTGACCCTGGTTCTGCTCGAGGTTTCTTCCTGTTAAAAGGGAGTTTTTCCTTCCTACTGTCACCAAGTGCTTGCTCATAGGGGGTCATTTGATTGATGGAATTTTCTCTGTATTATTGTAAGGTCTTAACTTTAAAATATGAAGCACCTTGATAGATAGATAAATAAAACTGAATTGAGCTGAATTAAAAAGCATAGCAGAGCTGATATTAGACATCTGTGTGATCTCTATATTGATCAATTAATATTCTAAAATAAATAAAGTATCAGTCAAAAGTTTTGTCCAAACTTTTGACTGGCACTGTACATAAAACTACAAAAAAAAAATGTGGTCAGTGATCTAGTCAGTTTTATTTAAATGGACAGAAAATTTCCTAATAATTGCTGCCAAATGGTTTTGCTCATTTTACAACTAAATAGAAGAAGGTGTCCATGACCCAAAATAAAAAAATTTTTTTGCATAATGTAATATTTTACATACAATGTAAGTCTATATTATTTCAAAATTAACATTTTTCTGTAAAGTAACATAAAGTGGGATTCTTGCTTTGCAACAATCCCAGGACTTAACTAATTAATTGTGGTCATGTAAAAATAAAAAAAGACATATTGTTTTGTATATTCTTTGTAAATTTAATCTCTTCATATGCGATTTGGTTTCATGAATTTTTTTTCCACAACCCTTTGCTGACTTCCTGTGGGTTTGCTCTTCTTCTTTAAATCGGTTCAATCTGAACTTTGCACTACCTGCAGTGTATGTTTTATTTTAACTTTTTTTAAAAATATGTATTTTTATTATTGTTAGGAGTATATCATCACTTTCATGTGACACAAACCCCAAGATAATAATTTAAACATCAGAATACAATACAGTGGAACAAAAACTTTTATAAGACATGAATATAATCTATTTTTGTGTTTAGCTACACTGTGCCCTGGGGTCTTTTGGGGCCCAAGACAACTGAACTGAGTACTATAATTGGTACATCAAGTTGATTTATGCACAGCTTCTTTCTCAACAAAATGTAATAATTCTAAAATATAAAATGTTAAAAGACTAATTGCCCTAAAGAATAGAGTTACAGAGACGAAAAGCACTATGAAAAATGAATTAACTAATACTGCACTACATGCAGACCTTCACGCTGGGTGTCAGATCAGGGTGAGAAGAAGACACACACTAAGCATTATTTACAGTATATATCACCACAGTCTGATGTAAAATATAGTAAGCAGCCAGCCGTTGTAAACTTAATAGTAGTCAGTGTTCGGGTTTTGCGTGCTTCACATAGTAATGTTTTTCATCTCCTGAGGTGCTTCAGATTTGCTCTTAGCTCTCAATAAAACAGCAAAAGCCATGAAAGGTAAGCTGTCTTTTATGAGAGGGCCCAGATCCAAACCTCCTGGTTGTTCAGCACAGCTTTATACATCACTGTGAAGGCGTCTCACATAACAATTAAAAACAGATCACCAGACTGAGAACCATGACTCTTCAGATGTCTGCTGGTTATTGCTCTGGGTGTGTGTAGTAATCATGTTTCTCATTTCACAGTTCTATTCATGGCAATATAAAAAAAAAAAAAAAAAAACTACAAACCTTTATATTTTTCTGGTTTTCCTGTTACTGCAATGTAAATTTCTGCATGTATAGTCAGTAAATGCATGTCACGTATGGAATCCCAACACTTCCTGCTGGAAGTGCTTTTTTTGGATATTACTGTGACACAGACAAACAAGGTTACTGCAATGAGACAATGAAATAAATAAAAAAAGAAGTCACCCCTGCATCTTGAATTGAGAACTCAAATGGGACAACTCTTTGAAAGGGATGGACAAAATAACAGAAACACCTAATAACATATCAATGCCTGACCCAACAATAAATGTATTTATGTATTTTTGTGTGTGTGTGTGTGTGTCTGTAAAGTAGGCCTATACTACACCAAACAGACACCACCCTTCAGCTCACCAAATATAGTCATGTCCGTTACTGTGCACTCCGCCTTTCTCTTTGCCAGGGACAACACATGCTCTAAAGTCACAAGACCACACGCCCAGCCTATCACTGTAGCTGCCTCAGTGATAGGCTGGTTACTTTGTATTTTTTCTTCTACGTATCATATTTAAATTTTTTGTAATATGTTTTATGATGGCCCTGGATGAAAGCCACAAGCTGAAATGTGTCATCATACTAATGATAACTGGTTGTAACTACACCATACAGATAAAGGCATTGAGCCAACTATATAGGTGCTGCTTAGCCATGGAAACTCATTGCATGAAGTTCCCAGTGCACACTTTTTGTGCTGATGTTAATGCCAGGGGAGCTTTGGAGCTCTGCATTTATGTAGCAAAAGGTTTGGGCTGCTAAAAAAGGTCTCTGCATTTGATGCACACACTAATTCTTTATTTTATATTGTAAAAACATTGCTTAAGTTACAATATTACAATGACAAACTTAGAAAATTAGTAAATTACCTCAGTATAATATATATATAATAATTTATCACAACAGATTTAATCATATGACCCAAACCTAGGGTCCACAAAAAATTGACAAAGGCATTTTTAATTGCAACTGTTATTGCTTCATATAGTTGAAAAGAAAAGTAATATAATCCTGTTTTTATATTACTGAGGCCTCTTACACTAAAAGAAAGAAGCCCATTAATATAGTACATTGTTGTAGAGAGAACAGGTATCATATTGGTACTTCCATCATAGGCCTGAAGGTTTAATGCAGTTGCATCCCATAACTGAAGTCTCACTAGTTAGAGTCTGCAGTAAGTTACAAAACAACCGCTGTTAAATGTGACTGTAATGTGTGTGTGTACCTCCATTTATTGCACTGTGAAGGAGTGGAGTTATTCCTCTGCTATGTTTGCACCTACAGAGTTCAAGAGTTAAAATACACTTTAAAAGTGAGATGCTCAGTTGCTTGTTAAATACACACTTTTAACTCCCCCAAGCCCTGCTGTATCAAGAGACTGAGAGCGGCTGCTATCATGACCATCTATCTGATCTGTGTCTAGCAGAGAGCCTGGTTAATGGACCGGAGACAGACAGTGACGCTCTCTTAGACAGATCCTGTTGTATACACATGGCTGTGCACACATTCGCATACAGAGGCCCCAGACTGAGCTATTGACTGCCTGACACAGACTCAGAAGGTATGTTACATACATCAGTACACTAGAGAGGTGCAGAGCTTTACTTTTAAGTATAAATAATGAAACCTAACTACTGCACTGATGCAAACAGAGCAGTAGGCTGCAGATAGAGTGGGGGAAAACTTTTCTCTTATTTAAAAATTTGGCAAAATAGCTAAACATTTTTGGATTTAACTTATATATTTGTAACTAGCTTAGTGGGTTATGCTCAATCTGTGGAAACATCACCTTGAACCAACAGACGGGTAGTGTGGAGCACTTCTCCCTGGTCACTGTAGGCTCGACATGTGTACGCCCCTCTGTCATCTCTGGTGATGCCAAGGATGGTTAGTCTGCCATCATGTACCTGCGATTGAATATGCATGAAAAATATATAAACATCCAGCCTCTAAGCAACAACAACAACAACAAAAAAAAAACACTTAAATATATTTTTAAAACACTTTATGTGTTTTCCATATAATTATAATAATATAGACTACCTCAAATTTGGACTTCAGCATTATATCTGATCATACACTTTGTTAAATTTAACTACAGGTCAGAGCTGTACATGCATCCATATAGTTTCAAGCAAAAAGAAAAAGAAAACACATCAAATACTTAAAGTCATGAATGGGTCATGCTTTATTAGCTCCAGGTGTGACCACATATGGTCACCTTGGAAACGTCTAATGCCGTGATGCCGCATATCCCTGTGTGCAGGCACTGATGAGAACCAATAAGTGGCGAGGAAAAACAAATTAACCAAACCTAATAGAAATACTCTCATAAATTATGCAACAGGTGGCGAGAGACTCTGTCCATTCAAGTCACACACAGCTGTAGTCTGTCCATTCACACAGCTGAGGGGAGAATCTGCTATGCTTGCAGAATTATATCTATTCATCTGTCCCTCAAAGGTTTCAGGCTTCAAGTAGAGCAAACAAAGCAGTGTTTAACTTTTGCAAGGCTGCTGGGGAACTGTATCACCGTCATAAGACCGTTTATCACAAGATAACACCTTGTGCTTCACTGCTGTAAACATACAAAGACGTGTGGCATGCTTAGTTCTAAGGGTGTGAACTAACCAATGATTTGGGGCAAATTTGTTGTTTTGTTGGTTTAAAAAAAGACTTAAGGGACTAAATTGTCTATATTTTAATGAAAAAAAAAATACTGTCTTGCTGATTCCTGTTTACCTCCTTCACATGCAGTTAACTTTAAATGACCTTCTCTCAATCGAGGCCATTCAATGCAAAATGGACCAGTAATCGAAACTGAGTATGCTGCTATGTAATATTCACATCCAATCATCTCACATCAGCAAATCAATTAGCAAGGTATTTTGGGATACCAGGTGACCAATGGAGAAAAGATGGATAAAAAATGGATAAAACATGGACATAGCTGCAAGGTCTGGATATATGTCTCTGCAATACGTAACTGAACCAAGTAGGTGACATAA